>JAAGKR010009835.1:869-21809 GCA_011419295.1 Clarias macrocephalus
TGTGTGTGTGTGTGTGTGTGTGTGTGTGTGTGTGTCTGTGTGTGTGTGTGTCTGTGTGTGTGTGTCTGTGTGTGTGTCTGTGTCTGTGTGTGTGTGTGTGTCTGTGTGTGTGTGTCTGTCTGTCTGTTTGTGTGTGTGTGTGTGTGTGTGTGTGTGTGTGTGTGTGTGTGTGTGTGTGTGTGTGTGAGAGAGAGAGAGAGAAAGAAGGTCCACCTGAACATACAGTATATACAGTATATTAGAGTCTTGTATTGAGAGATTAAGTGTTGTTGAAACCTTAAGCAAAGACACTACATATTTATAACACACACACACACACACACACACACACACACACACACACACACACACACACACACAGCACTGTAAGCACATTAAAAGCAGGTCATCGGGGGGGGGGGGGGGGATAATCTGCACATGCGCAGTAGGTAAAGCATATAATAAACACGTGCGTACAGGAGGACTGGCAGCCTTTACAGTGATGTGGTGAGTCTATTAAAATTAAATGTGTGTTCAGGTAGATATTAGCGTTTTTAAGGAGGTAAAGTTCAGTAAACTCTTAAAACAGATTAAATCTATTAAATTGGCTCCTGTAGTTGCCATTTATTAGTGTTTAATGTAACACCTGACTATTTATCTTGTTATTCCTCGTAATAGAGTAAATGTGAGGTGATAGACAGCAGCAGCATGTTTGTGAATAGTTGTGGGTTGAGTGTAAAGTGTGTGAGGTGGAGCTCAGGGCTGGAGAGGAGCATCACAGCTCAGTAGTGCAGCTCAGCCTGGACTTTGATCATCATCTCTACAGTGCTGGGGCGCGGCTGCTGTCAGCTACCTGAGATCCACTGGGTTTAAGATCAGGCTCAGCTGTGTTCTGCCAGCTGGTTTTACACAGAATAATCTCAAGGAACCTCCATGAACATTAAAATTAATATACTGTATGAACCTTTTCTTGTGAAGGTGAAATGACACGAATGATCCGCCGTCTCACAGATGCCGTGCAGTGTGTAACTTCTCAGAGTGACGAGACATCACAGCTGGAACACATCAGTCCAGATAAAGGTGGGTGTGAGCAGTGTGTGTTGATGTGTTGACGGGGTGGGGTTAGAATCATATTTATGGTTCATCCTTGGTTGTTTTAACATCAGGGTTGCAGTTAACAAGAGTTTGAAAGTCAAATAATTTGTTGATTAAAATAAAACAAAAGTAATAACTGATTATTGAGATTATGAATCATGCAGTGATTCTATGGCTATTTACCCATCATGTTAATACTCAGCTTATGATTGTTTTAAACATGTGCTTATTAACAATAGAGATAACCAACAGTATAGATGAATACTTCATTCACAATGTGTAATAATTTCCTGCTGATAAAAAAAAATACAAGGATTTTGGAACTATTGTTCCCATAAAAATGAATCTGGTCGATATTTTCAAGCACCATTGCTTGGCCATTTTTGGTTGCATCGAAAACAAGATGCTATGTTGAAAACTGCTCCAAAATCTCAACTAATTCAAAAAAAAAAAAAAAAACTTCTAAATTGTCCCCCATATGTGGGCCATTGAAAATGAATGGGTGTCCTGAGTGGAGGGAGAAGTATTTTCCAGAAAGAAAAAAACAACTTTATATCTCTCTCGTCAATCCTCCTTCATTTCTGCACACACCACTCTAACCTGTGTCATAATGGAGAGGTCTCCTGACTTCTAGAAAGTAATGATGGAGCTGATTGGTCAGATTGTTATTAAAAAGTTTGTTTTAGACCTGACATAAAATTGAAAATCCTATTGAAATGAAGATACTTTAGAGTATATTTCTAAAACCAAAATTTTAGGAGTGCACACACACACACACACACACACAAAGCTTAATATCTAGTGAGATATCTATATGAGAATATCTAGAAACATTCCTCTTGATGACAAAACAAGCTAAGCTCTAGGACTAATGGTTCTCAAGACAGAATGCCTGGAGTGACACAGTGCTTCCTATGTATTTTAATAGTGAGGGTAAGATGTTGTATTAGGTGTCCATTCCACCTGGGCCAGACCACGCCCTTCCTCCCACACACTCAGAGTCACAGCTTTACTTGCATGGCCTGATCTTAGGCAAAAGACTTAAAGCTCTGTAACACGCAGACAGCTTGACTAAGAACCAACAAACTTTGCAGCCTAGCATAATGCCTAAGCTAGGGGATAATGGCACCACACCATCGCCTCACTAGCTAGTCATCACTGTTCCTTCAAAGACACATGTGTCTAACCTGGAAATGATAAATCCATTGTTACAATCAATAATTCTTCTTATATGGAATTGCACATTGTTGTGTTGCATGTTACTTTTTTGGCGCATACTAAATGTTCTTAATTGTCCAATACATTTACAGAATATGGAAGAGGACACTGCTAACAACATCCAGAGGGGACAGCACCAACCATCAAACATCTTGTGAACAGCAACAATGTAACAAGATCATCAGTAACTGAACAGGTAAGTCTCCGCCATCTTAGTAGTATTGTTTATTAGAGAGTTATCTATGTTTCATCCCCTTAATCACCTGCTTACTGGGTCATGAACACCCTTAATAAATGTCAATACATCTCCAGTGTACATGAGAACAAATGTAGAAGAGAAATGTTATTACTTAAGTAACATCAGAAGTGCTAACAGACTCTTCTTTGTGCTTACATCTGGTGTGTTTATACTTTTAATACGGAGCCCGTAAAGCAGGTTTGGCCAGGGGTTTGTGTGTCTGTAAGAGAATCTTATGATGGTTGAGTAGACATGTTAATGTAGAACAGTGTTCCCAGAAGTGACTTAAACCTGAACCTTATAAAGCGTTTCTGAAAGGATATTTTGGCTGCGCCCATCCCCCACACACACTCAGAGTCAGGGCTTGACTTGCATGGCTTGACTGAAGGCAAAAGTTTTTGGTTAGAATGGAAGGAATGGAACTGCACCCATGCCTCACGAGCCCCTCCAAAGGAAAAAGATGTAAACCTCCATACCCATTAGATTTTCTGACTCAGGATCACCAAACTCCTCTCTAGGGACCTCAAGTGGTTAAGCAGTAATTAGAAAACAATGTGTCTGTGGCTGAATATTTCATATGTATTCCAGAATCCTCCAATAGCTCTTTTATGTAACTTTGAAATGATCAATCCATTTTTACAATCCATGTTTCTTCTTATAAGGAATTGCACATTCTTGTGTTGCATGTTCCTCTTTTACAATCCAGTAAATGTCTTAATTGTCCAATACATTTACAGTATATGGAAGAGGACACTGCTAACAACATCCAGAGGGGACATCACCAACCATCAAACACCTTGTGAACAGCAACAGTGCTACAAACTCATCAGTGACTAAACAGGTAAATCTCCACCATCATAGTAGCATTGTTTGTTAGAGCATTATTCATGTTTTATCCCCTTAATCACTTGCTGACTGGGTCATGAACACCCTCTATAATGGCAATACATCTCCAGTGTACATGAGAACAAATGTAGAAAAGAAATGTTATTACTTAAGTGACATTTGAAGTGCCAACAGACTCTCCTCTGTGTGTCCATCTGGTTTGTTATACGTTTTATACGGCATCCCCATAAAGCATGTTTGGCTAGGTGTGTGTCTGTGAGGAAGTCTTATGATGGTCGAGTAGACATGTTAATGTAGAACAGTGTCCCCAGAAGTGACTTAAACCTGAACCTCATTAAACGTTTCTGAAAGGATGTTTTGGCTGCGCCCATCCCCCACACACTCCCAGAGTCACAGCTTGACATGCATGGCTTGATTGACGGCAAACGTTTTTCCTATTTTAGCATCCACTAAATGTTCTTAATTGTCCAATACATTTACAGAATATGGAAGAGGACACTGCTAACAACATCCAGAGGACACCGCACCAATTATCAAAATCTAAACATCTTGTGAACAGCAAAAGTGCTACGAAATCATCAGCAACTGAACAGGTAAATCTCCACCATCTTAGTAGTATTGCTTCTTAGAATGTTATCTATGTTTCATCCCCTTAATCACCTGCTGACTGGGTCAGGAACACCCTTTACAATTTCAGTACATCTCCAGTATACATAAGAACAAACGTAAAAGAGAAATGTTATTACTTAAGTGACATTTGATGTGTAAACAGAGTTGTCTTTGTATTTGCATCTGGTCTGTTTGTACTTTTTATACGGAGTCCCCATAAAGCAGGTTTTGCCAGGTGTTTGTGTGTGTGTGTGTACGGGAGTCTATGATGGTTGGGTAGACATGTTATTGTAGAACAGTGTCCCCAGAAGTGACTTAAACCTGAACCTTATTAAATGTTTCTAAAAGGATTTTGGCTGCGCCCATCCCCCACACACACTCAGAGTCACAGCTTGACTTTCATGGCTTGATTGAAGGCCAAGGTTTTAAACCTCTCTAACGCTCACAAACGTGTTTGAAAAGATTTTGAAATGATAAATCCATTTCTCCAATGAACCTTTTTTTATTTCATAAGGGACCGCATATTTGTTTTGTGTTGCGTATTCCTTTTTAGCATGCACTAAATGTTCTTAGTTATCCAACACATTTACAGGTTACAGACGAGGATACTGATAAACACAACTTCCGGGAAACATGGCAACAAGCACCCAAGTTTAGACGTCTTGTGAAGGCCAACAGTGCTACAAAATCATCAGCAACTGAACAGGTAAATCTCTACCATCTTAGTAGTATTGCTTCTTAGAGCATTATCTATGTTTCATCCCGTTAATCACCTGCAGACTGGGTCATGAACACCCTTTATAATGTCAATACATCTGCAATGCACATGAGAACAAATGTAGAAGATAAATGTTATTACTTAAGTAACATCTGAAGTGCTAACAGACTTTTCTTTGTGCTTCCATCTGGTCTGTTTATACTTTTTATATGGAGTCCCCATAAAGCAGGTTTGGCCAGGTGTTTGTGTGTGTGTAAGGGAGTCTTATGATGGTTGAGTAGACATGTTCCTGTAGAACAGTGTCCCCAGAAGTGACTTAAACCTGAACCTTATTAAACATTTCTTAAAGGATGTTTTAGCTACGCCCATCCCCCACACACACTCGGAGTCACAGCTTGACTTGCATGGCTTGATTGAAGGCCAAGGTTTTAAACCTCTCTAACGCTCAGACAGTTTGACCAACGACCAACAAACTTTGCAGTCTAGCATGATGCCTAATCCAGGTGAGAATGGAACCACACCCAGGCCTCACTAGCGCCACCAGGGAAAAAGATTTAAACCCCCATATCTTTCAGACTTTCTGGCCCAGGATCACCAAACTTAGCAGTTAAGCATGACGCCTCACTGTGGAATCCTTCACTAGCTCTTATATGTAACCTTGAACTGATGAGTTTATTCTTACAATCAATGTTTTTCTTATGAGGAAAGACGAAAAGACATATCTGTTTTGTTTCATATTCCTCTTTATAGCATGCACTAAATGTTCTTAATTGTCCAATATGTTTACAGAATATGGAAGGGACACTGCTAACTACATCCAGAAGACACCGCACCAGCCATCATACATGCAACAACATAAATTTACAACATACATTTTACATTAAGTTACTCTAAAAGAAGAACTATCAATATTCATACAAAGATACACAATAGACAAAGTGCACGTGCAAATGTGCAAACAAAGAGGTACATGACAGACACAACAATGTAAGACATAACAGTACTTTTTTGATGAAGGATGAATTGAGGTAGTGGGAAGAGCAGCAGTGAACAGTTTACATTTTGACAAGAGTATTGTGTGCAAATAGCAATAAATATTGTGCAGAAAAATTGCGAGGAGCAGCACAGGTAGGTAGGTATGAGCAGATTGAGATGGATGTATATCAGTGTGATTGTGCATGTGTGTATATCAGTTCAATCCAGATGTTATTTAGTTCGTCTGAGTGATTGTGTGTGTGTGTGTGTGTGTGTGTGTGTGTGTGTGTGTGTGTCAGTCCAGTCCCTTTGTGTTTAGGAGACGGATGGCTTGCGGATAAAAACTGTTTCTCAGTCTAGATGTGAGTGCCCGAATGCTTCGGTACCTTTTTCCAGATGGCAGGAGGGTGAAGAGTGTGTGTGAGGGGTGTGTCAGGTCAGCCACAATGCTGGTGACTTTGCGGATGCAGCGTGTGGTGTAAATGTCTTCGATAGAGGGGAGAGAGACCCCGATGATCTTCTCAGCTGTCCTCACTATCCGCTGTAAGGTCTTGCGGTCTGACATGGTACAATTCCCAAACCAGACAGTGATGCAGCTGCTTAGGATGCTCTCAATAGTTCCTCTATAGAAGGTGGTGAGGATCGGTGGTGGAAGCTGCGCCTTTCTCAGCCTTCTCAGGAAGAAAAGACGCTGTTGGGCTTTCTTATGCAGAGAGCTGGTGTTGAGGGACCAGGAGAGGTTCTCCTCCAGGTGGACGCCCAGGAATTTTGTGCTCTTGACGATCTCCACAGAAGAGCCGTCGATGCTGAGCGGAGAGTGATCGCTCCGAGTCCTCCTGAAGTCAATAACCATCTCTTTTGTCTTTTCGACATTCAGAGACAGGTTGTTGTCTTTACACCAGTCCGTTAGCCTCTGCACTTCTTCTCTGTACACAGACTCGTCGTTCTTGCTGATGAGACCCACCATGGTCATGTCATCAGCGAACTTGATGATATGATTGGAGCTGTGTGTCGCTACACAATCATGAGTCAGCACTGTGAACAGCAGGGGGCTGAGCACGCAGCCCTGGGGGGCCCCAGTACTCAGTGTGGTGGTGCTGGAGGTGTAGCTCCCGATCCGCACTGCTTGAGGTCTTTCGTTCCCTGTGGGATGCCCCATGTGGTCGGTTTGGAATGCATGTGATGACTGAGGATGGTTCCACTTTACCATGAAGGCGGTCCTGGCCTCGGCTGATGCAGATAGCTGTGCTCTGAGGACTTCACACAGTGACTGCAGTTGGTCCTTTGTCAGGACTGGAATTTCCTACAGTCTATCTGAGCCTCCAATAACAAAACGAACTTGAAGACATTGACTGTTATACTGAAGTTCCAGCCTCCTAACACACAGTATGAATGAAGATCAACCCATGCTCTCTGTTATCACCCAAATTCCATTCAATGTTATTTGTATAGCACTTTCAACAATTGACATTGCCGCAAAGCAGCTTTACACAATCAAAACAATTATATAAGTTTGTATGAGATGTGAATGTGTATGACTCAAAATGATAAGATGTCCCTGATGAGCCGAGGGCAATGGCGACAGTGGCAAGGAAAAACTCCCTGAGATGGTTATAGGAAGAAACCTTGAGAGGAACCAGACTCAACAGGGAACCCATCCTCATCTGGGTAAAATTGATCTGCACTCATACTGTGTGAGATTGGAAGTTCAGTAAAACAGGAGAAGTGTTTAAGTTAAAATTGAGTCCAGTTGGTTATTGGAGGCTCAGGTAGACTGTAGGAAACTCCAGTCCTGAATTATGGAGCGACTGAAGTCACAAGTCCTCAGAGAATGACTGTCTACATCAGCAGAGGAAAAAAGTGGAAAGTGGAACCGTCCCCAGTCACCACACGCATCCCAGGCAGACCACACAGGGCATCCATGATGAGATCTCCAACCAGAAGCAGGACACCAGGATGAGTCAGACAGCTCCATTATGCAGAGGAGGTTTGGGTCACTGGCAGCTCAGTAGCGACATGTATAGATCGACAGAGAGACAGGTAGAGAGAAAGAGAGAGAGAGGTAGAGACAGAGAAGAGGAGAGAGCAGAAGAGAATGGGTTCCCTGTTGAGTCTGGTTCTTCTCAAGATTTCTTCCTATTCCCATCTCAGGGAGTGTTTTTTTGCCACTGTCACCCTTGGCTTGATCTGATTTTGATTCATATACATTTTTCACATTTCATACAAATTTCTATAATTTTCTTTTGATTGTTGTTACGGCGTGCACCTGTGATGGGGGTGCACCTCAATCTGTTGTTACACCTTGCTTACTCCAAAGGCTCCCTACATAGGCGGCTTCTGCAGGTGTGCAAAGTGCTTCCTCCGAGTGCTCCAGTCTGCAACTCTGTCTGCCGCCACCTTTTGCCAGCATGCCAGCTGGGCACTGCCACCAGACTTGCATGTGCACACCTTCATTCCCCCTTTTCCCCCTTCCTCCCTCCTTTAACCCTTTTCCTTCCCTATATGTTCTAAATAAAATTACCCCTTTTCCCATAAGATGCCTCGTGTCCATGTGTGTCACATTCTAATTGACCACAGCATACTATAATACTTAATAATATACCAAAATAGACAACAACACGATAACACAATCATGCAATAAAACACTATAACACAGTACTACATCACTCTATGATATTACACTGATCACAACATACACTAATCACTGCAGGACAGAATATACTGAACAAAACAAACACACTTTAAGACAAAATTATACCCTCCAATGGACAAAAGCACACTCCAAGTAACTGTAATATGCAATAACACACTGCACTATTGTATATTCAGTAGCACATTAACACTTTTATGGATAGTAACTCATTCACACAAATAAAACACTGTAATAAACAAACAGTAGCACAAAATGCACACAAACACCCTGTAGCACACAATA
The DNA here is from genome assembly GCA_011419295.1 of Clarias macrocephalus. Taxonomy (NCBI): domain Eukaryota; kingdom Metazoa; phylum Chordata; class Actinopteri; order Siluriformes; family Clariidae; genus Clarias; species Clarias macrocephalus. Next base: position 9,483 of record JAAGKR010009835.1, read on the forward strand.
ACTCACTACAGCACACTAACACAGTACTGAACAACACCAATAAACCAGTTATTGGAATTTGTAGCACACAACTAATTATTCAGGCATAAAGTATACTTACTCGAAAGACCCTAAATTACAGTGTTACAGTGGATTTAGAGTAAAATTGTACTGTATGCCTGTATCAGTGTAAGAGTGAGTTATTCTGAGTGGTGGTGTGGTTGTGTAATCCATCACACATTCCATACACACACTCTAATTGTTTTGTGTCTAAGCATGTGAGAGACCTGGTGTAACAGCTCCAATTGACCCTGGCTATTAGTGTGTGTGTGTGTGTGTGTGTGTGTGTGTGTGTGTGTGTGTGTGTGTGTGTGTGTGTGTTGGTGGTTTGAAGATAATTTAGCTTAATGATGCAGGAACATCTGCATCTATTCCTCTGTGTGTACTTGCCTTTAATGTACTGAATCAACAGACCCTCATCTCCAGACTGATCTGTTTTATTATTTAAATTTATATCTATTTAAATTCCATTTAATTACTTTTTTAATAAACACATTCAAATTAAAATCACAATTTTATTTGTCACAAACACAGTCATACACAGTACAATATGCAGTGATATGCTTAGGCGACTACCCGTGACCTTAGAATAAAGACTATTTAAGACTATTTACACGAAATTAATATAACAAAGAAAGTAGAAATAGATTTAACTAAGAATAAAATAATAAAATATATGTACAGTAAAAATATACAATATCCAATAAGAAAAATATAAGAAAATAAAAAAATATAAGAAAAATATAAGAAAATATAAGAGAATAAGAAAAACCTGGGTGTATATGTAGAAAAAAATATATATACAATATAAGGAATATAATAGAGCCTAGGTGTACCTAGGTGTACAGTATAGAAAAATATGGGATATAAATAGAGATGTCCAGGGGGTGTGCAAGTATGCTGTAAAGTGTATTATACTTAAAATGACTTGTGCTATAGAATAAATAGAAATGTAATGGGAAGGGTGTGCAATGATTGTCCCAAGAGTCCAGATAGAGTGCAAGAAGCATGATTGTGGGTGTGTAAAGTGCGTCAGTCAGTACTGTTTGGTGTGCTGGTTGAGAGACCGTATCGCCTGCGGGTAGAAGCTCCTCTTCAGTCTCTCTGTATTGGCCTTCAAGAACGGATTCGCTTTCCTGACCTCAACAGAGAGAACAGTCCATTGCTGGGGTGGCTGAGGTCCTTCATGATCTTCCTGGCCTTAGTCCAGCACCGTGTGTTGTAGATCGAGTGCAGGTCAGGGAGCTCGGTGTGGATGATGCACTCAGCTGATCGCACAACCCTCTGTAGAGCTCGTCTGTCCTGCATGGTGCTGTTCCTGAACCAGGTCGTGATGTTTCCCGTCAGGATGCTCTCTATGGTGCAGGAGTAAAAGTTCCTGAGCACCTTGGAGGGCAGTCTAAAGTCTCTCAAGCGCCTGAGGTGGTAGAGACGCTGTCGGGCCTTCTTCACCACGGTGTTGATGTGACAGGACCATGACAGGTCCTGTTTGATGTGAACACCGAGGTATCTGAAGGTGTCTACTCTCTCCACTGGGCTGTTGTTGATGACAGGGGTCCGGTAGTTCCTCTCCTGCATTGTGCTAAAGTCTACTACCAACTCCTTCGTCTTGCTGACGTTTAGAAGGAGATTGTTCCTCTGGCACCAGTGCTCCAGATTTCCAATCTCCTCCAGGTAGGCCGTCTGATCATTGTCAGTGATCAGGCCCACCACGACGATGTCATCAGCAAACTTGATGATGGTGGTGGAGTTAGTAGAGGCTATGCAGTCATGTGTGTACAGAGAGTACAGTAGAGGGCTCAGAACACAACCCTGTGGTGCTCCAGTGCTGAGCGTGAGGGAGGCTGAGACCGCCCATCCTTACTGCCTGTGGTCTCCCAGTTAGGAGATCCACTGACACAGAGATGAGCTGAGTCTCAGGTGCTCCAGCTTGGTGGTGAGTGTGGAGGGAATTATGGTATTAAATGCTTATGGTATTAATTGTCCAGGTGTGTGAGAGATGTATGAAGAAGATGAGCGATAGCATCATCTGTAGAGCGGTTTGAATGTTACGCAAACTGGTGTGGGTCCAGTGTGTCTGGTAGTGAAGAAATGATGAAGTCTCTGACCAGCCGTTCAAAGCACTTCATCACCACTGATGTGAGGGCTACAGGTCAATAGTCATTGAGGGAAGCAGGATGTGGTTTCTTCGGAACAGGAACAATGATAGACTCCTTAAAGCATGTAGGGTTCACCGACTGAGATAAAGAGATGTTGAATATCTCTGTGAACACAGGTGCAAGCTGGTCTGCGCAGGCTCTGAGGACTCGACCTGAGATGACGTCTGGTCCTGCTGCTTTTCTGGTGTTCACTCTCCTGAAGGCTCTCCTTACGTCACGCTCGGAGATGATGAACGCGTTTCCGGTGCTGGCAGTGACTTCCTGTCTGTAGCCGTTAACGCCGCTAGCATTAGCATCGCTAGCATCTTTAGCTGCAGCCTCGAAGCGAGCATAAAAGGTGTTCAGCTCGTCTGCCAGAGTCATGTCCGCATTCGTCATACCGGATGTTGGTGCTTTATAGTCCGTTATTGTCCTTAGTTCCTGCCACAGGCTTCTAGAGTCACTCTGTTGGAGCTGTGACTCTAGTTTCCTCCCGTAGCGCTGCTTCGCCTCTTCAACCGCCTTCCGGACGTTGTTTGACGCAGCCTTGTACAAGTCCAGCCCCGACGCAAGTCCCACGTTGTAGGCAGCGGTGCGAGATCTCAGAGCGTCGCGAATGGTTTTATCCACCCACGGCTTCTGATTGGGAAATGTTCTGATGGTCGTTTTTGTACGGTATCATCCGCTAGTTTCCTGATGAAACTCACAACCGCTTCCGTAAACACGTTGACGTCATCAGAGCTGTTTCGGAACATGTCCCAGTCTGTGTCCATCAAGTGCGTCCTGTAGCGCGGCCACCGATTGGTCCGTCCAGCGCGCGACCTCCCTCTGAACCAGAAGTTCCTGTTTGAGCCTTTGGCATGAGGAAGATGGAAGCGTGGTCAGATTTCATAAACGGTAGATGAGATTGTGCCTTGTAGCCGTCCATAACTGATGTGTAACAGTGGTCCAGTGTCCTTTTGCCCCTGGTCGGGCAGGTGATGTGCTGATAAAAGTTCGGCGCTGCGCGTTTGAGGTTGGCATTGTTAAAGTCCCTCGCCACAATAAGCGTCCCAGTGTTGTGTCTGGTGCTGTGTGAGTGTCTCATGCAGCTCGCATAAGGCAGTGTCCGTGTCCGCTTGGGATGGAATATAAACGGCGCTGATTATGACCGATGTAAACTCCCGAGGAAGATAAAAAGGACGACACTTGATGGACAGCAGTTCCAGGTTGGGTGTGCAGGAGCATGCGAGAGGAACAACGCTCGCACTGTTGCACCAGCTGCTGTTCACCATTAAACACACGCCGCCTCCCCTTGTTTTCCCCGAATCCCATGTCCTGTCCATGCGGTGAGCTGAGAAGGACTCGGCCAGCTGAATGGCGTGGTCTGGCACCCTGGGTTCAGCCATGTCTCGGTGAAGTAGAGGAGATTGCAGTCCCGAATGTCTCTCTGGAACTTTATCCTGGCCCTGAGGTCATCAAGCTTGTTTTCCAGTGACTGGACGTTGGCGAGCAGAATGCTAGGCAGAGGTGTGCGGTGTGCACAAGCTCTTAGCCAGTTCCTGACGCCGGCTCGTTTCCCTCGGGGCCGCCACTTCGCGTCACGTTCTTTGTTCTCCCTCAGGATCTCACTCGGCCAGCTCGGATCCGGAGTTAAAAACGTCGAATTGTGAGTACATTGTAAACCAATAGAAATAAGAGTATCTCTATCCTACCTAATGCACTCAATGGTAATGAATTACCCGGTTTAAAGTTATTGAAAATTAACTTAAAAAGCAAAAACAAGTTAAAGTAGGTCGGAGCAGTCGTGACGGCAGCCGACCTCACCGGCGCCATCTTGGCTCATCATATATGTGTGTCTAATACTGTTTTATTCATATTTTATATTACATACAGTTTGTAATTTACTTGCAATTGTAGCCTACGTATCTACAGTATAAGCATATTTAACTATTTCAGCGGTGAATCAGAAATTTGGTCCTTATTTCATATAATTTTATTATTTAATTAATTATCTTATTATAAATACAATTTATATTCTCTATATTCTTGTCGAATATAGTCTTTCAGAGCAAGCACGGTGTCAGAAGATTCTGCTGAATCTCTTCTCACATTTTATTCACTATAGGTGTGAATTTATCAAACTGGGTGAGCTGTTGGCAAATACTGTAGGGGGGTTTAGATGAATTAACAAGACAGAGTGGACGTCTCTGTCCAAATTTTATTTCCCCAGCAAATTAAATCAGACTTCTGATGTCCTCCGAGTGTGTTACTCCGCCCCCAACGGTGCGCAAGCGAGCAGTTTGAAAAGATGCGGTCGGCTGTCGGCCCTCCCGGCTGAGTGGTAGTAGTAGCCTTAATGTGGGAGCCCCCTAGTGACGGGGAGGAATTGGACACGACTAAATTAGGGAGAAAATCGGGGAAAAATCCAAACCAAAAAAAAAAAAGAAAGGAAAAAAAAAAGACTTCATAGTTGGAGTTGATACTTTGAGTGTAATTCACGAATTTACTGAATAGTTTCAAATGCAGATTGACCTGTATATCAACTTGATAACTAGCGAATGCTTTAGTAAAGGGCTCTAAAACAGAGGCAATATGAATGACAATGGAATTTTACAGAACATGTGAGTTGACGCCCATGCACCGATCACAAACCATTAAAATGTTGGATTTGAGTTAAAATGCCACAGTATATATCTTTCACACACATGTAAATTCAAATCCAACATTTTAACACATTAAGGATATTCATGTTTAATTAAATTCTTAAATCCTCATGTTCCAGTGTTTATGCAGTAATTTGGTCATGTTCACCCATGGGGTGACACTATGATTATTCATTATTTATTATTATGCTTACTTCTTTAGAGGGATTCTGTTTGATGCAGATTGACCGTATATCAACTTGATAACTAGCGAACGCTATTAAATGCCACATATGTTTACCCCATGGGTGAACATGACCAAATTACAGCATAAACACCAAAATATATATGTTTTTTTTCTGTCTTGCTATGGTACCTTTACTACCATTTAAAACTGTTTATTATAATAAGTGGTGCAGAGGTGTATAATAAACCGAAAAAGATGAACATTGTAGATTAATTGTAGATTAATTTTAAAGCACGATTTAGTGCATCTCATTTCATTATTATAAACATAATTTATGAATTACACACGAACGGGCTCAACATCTCGGAGCCCAAGCCTCATTTAAATTTAAAATTTTAATTAACAAATATTATAAGCAAACAGCAGTAGCACAAGTTTAGAAAAAAAAAAATTCTGAATAGATGCCGAATTATTTTTTAAGGTGTGCCAGCTGGCACTGTTCTTATATTGCTCTTTGTCAGGGTAAATCGTTCAGTGACAACCCAGTACAATTCCATTCTGAGAATTTATTTACCATAAGCTTTGTTGTATTGTTTTTAATCACTCTATACACAACCTATGATTTCAGCTATGCTATTTTACAAATGGAATATTTTTATGTTACACTCTAAAAACTGCTGGTTTAAATGTTAAACTGCTGGGTTATTTTATCTATTTATTATTATTTAGTAGATGCCTGTTAGAAATACCCCAAATGAAATGAATCCGCTGTTTTAACCACTGCAGTGATCAGCGGTAGTTTTCACTACTACTACTAATGATAATAATACTGAATGTAGAAAGCGCAGTCAAATAAGTAGGAGAGGAGAGTATTGAAGGAGAGAAAAAAATGAAGAAAATGAAGAATAAATACATATCAGTATTTAAAGTTTGAGCTCGACACGGTAATGAGCTCTGTCGCTTGCTGTCAATGGGCGCCTAAGAGAGAGAACATATTTTTGGCTTCAGTAGACACACAATACTTCAGATTGAAACATGACTGCCCCCTACAGGTAATGAACGGTATTTTCACAGCTTCCCGCGAGCTGCCGCAGAAGCTTGCAAGTTCCCTTTTCTCAAAATGTGCGTTCTTAATGGCCAGATCTGTACAAATGATGGTGGATTGGTGAATGATTGTGTACAGTTCACACACACACACACACACACACACACACACACACACACACACACACACACACACACATTATGTAATGTCTCTTCTTCAGGTTCTTTGTCAATTTTTTGATTTTCAATGATCAGGCATTCCACTACCTAGGGTGAGTGACTGAGGTGTGCTCAGAGCCTCCTTGGCCGGAATCGTCATTCACAGATGCCTTGTTGAAAACATTTGTTCTTTGGAAAACATAGGAGTTTTTTTTATCTAGTATTTATAGTGTAATTCAAAGCATATAGACATTATTTATAAAAGGTTTTCATTTTCAACATAGTTAATTTCAGCACAATTTGCCCTTCACACCAGGCAATGACAGGTTAAATTTAAAAAGAGTTCTTAAAAAGGGTTCTTGATTCAGAGTATAGAAATGAAAAGTTTACTGGATTTACTAATGTCATTGGGCATACACATACAATCCTTTTGGTTTGGCTCTACCCTAAAGACATCTAGGTTTGAGATGTACTGTATATGAAATAATAAACAGTTTAGAACCTGGCATTTTGTGTTTGAAAATCACTCCTGTTCTTCAAATGCCTCAAAATATTGTAAGATATGACATAATATATTGATAACAAAAATAAATATTTGTAAAATATTGCATTGTACAAAACAATTAAAATATACAATTATAAGCCAATATACAATACAATAAAAACAATTAACAATTTATTCATAGCGGATAAACTCAACATCCCAGAACACCAACCGTGTGTAACCATGTATATTACGTGGCCGACATGAACTACAATCCCCAGCATCGCTCTCGTCTCCTCAACTTTCCACATTTGACATTTAACATAAATGATTTAACATATATTCATAGATTCTATTCATGAGGTTCATGAAGTTGTTGTTTTTGCTCTTATTCCTCTGGTTTTCAGCGGAATTGTTTTTGACCAAATCATTTAGTTTTCCCTGTGATACTCTGATCGCACCATTCCTGACCTCCATCACCTGTACATTCTGCAGACTACAATTGCATTCATTCAAATCTCTGTCAACCTGAAAGATGTTTTTTATTATGTATTATTATTACGTACATCACAATACATTGTAATATTGCCAGATGTATAAATGATAATAAAAACAATAATAGTGTGATATTGTCACTAACAGTAGTGCAGTGGTGTGTGAGTAATCAGAAAGCAGTACACACATATTTTGACCAGATGGAAATTTCATGCATGAATACACTGATCACATCCACCATCCTACACTGACTCACACGTCAGACCAAAAAAATCTGAATAATTTGAACATTGAGTCTGAAACAGACATCAGTCATTTTCTTTTCTTCTAAAACACACACTCATTGACACACACTGTCTTTACTAATACTGAGCAGGGCCTCACTTTGCATTCCAAACAGCCTCACATTTTAAAGTGACAGAATGAAGCATTCTTTTAAGATCCTGGTCCATGTTGACATGAGTGGATCACTCAAGGCCTGCAGAATTTTCCGATCATTCATGCTGTGAATCTCTTTCTACCATGTCTCAGAGCTCTGCTACATGCAGTATTCTGATCCGGTGCCTGGGAAGGCCACTGAACTCAGTGTTCATGGAGTTTCTGTTTCTGTTTCTGTTCATGAGCCAGTATGAGACTTCTTTTGCCCTGTGATATGGTGAGGTATCATGGTGGATCTCTGTGCACATGGTCAGCAGCAAACTCAAGTGTGCTCTGGCATTCAGATCATGATTGATCAGCATCAACAAGCTTAAGGTGGGCAGTAAAATATTACTCACACATTTATACCACCTCCACTACACGCAAGGGAGGGCGGGGCCATGAATTCATACTGTTGGTGTCTGTACGTACTTTCGGAGTGCTTCAGCAGAAATTGAGTTTTATCAGACCAGATCCTATTTCAACAGTCTTTAAAAGTCTAGTTTTGGTAAATGCATGCCCACTGCAGGCACAGATTTCTGCTCCTTGCTGACAGAAAATGAACCTAACATGGTCTTCAGATGCTGCAGTGAATCTGCCTGGAATAGTCTTCCAGTTAATGTTCGGGACTCAGCCACAGTCTCAGTGTTTAAGTCTAGGCTAAAAACCTATTTATTTAGTGCAGCATTTCTGTAAATAGATTAGGCTTAGGTAAAGGAACAGGGGTCCGTTCTTCGTTCGTCGCTTGACACATCCGAGATGAACTGACAGATCTAAGATGAGATCATCGCGCTAATTACGATGCGGCTAATTCGGTTCTTCCACACACCTGCTGTTGATGATTAGTGTCGCTGGATTGAGTTGTCTAGGATTATTGCGCGTTCGTGTGTTTGTTTAAAAGGCGACATGCATCGACAGTAGAAACACTGATCACAACCCCTGTAGAAACACTGATCACAACCCCTGCGACTGGGTGACGAAATGGCAAAAGAGCAGCTCAGTTTATTACTCAAGCGGAGCAAAAGCTTCTATTAGAGGGTTATGGAGAATTTCAAACTTTAATAAAGAGAATTAAAAATAAAAGTTATTAAATACATAAGTGCTGCCCGTGTTACATGTTATATGTGTGTGTGTGTGTGTGTGTATGTATGTATGTGTGTGTATACATATATATACTCTCAAATCCTATTGGTCTTAATTTAAAGTTAGCTGAACAAATTTGATAATTTAAGTAATCATAAGTACTTAAGTAACAGTAACAGTAACTGTCACCTCAAAGTTCCAGCAATTTAAATCTAAAGATCTCTGGTGGTTCAGTGGTAGATGCTGCGCCTGCCACACGATAGACCTGGGTTCGGTTCCCGCGCAGGATTGACTTTACTTTATTAGCAACAAATTGAGATATTGATAGTTCTGTTTACTTAAAATAACTTTTTAAAATTATGTAACTGATTACCGCAAATATTTTGAGTTTTGCCAACTTAATCGGGTTTACAGTGTAAAAGTGAAGTACAAGAACAAGTCTAGTAAGAAGTATATTGTCATGCTGTGCTAAAGGATCCTGTCTATCACACAATACACCAGGAATTAGAAAAACTCTGCGTATAATCTTCACACCTTCAGTAACCTGTTGCTCTCATAAACGGACAAGACATGACTGAGACAGATTTGAGAAAATAACCTCCACTTATATGGACGCAATCGGGGGACAGAATGTTACATATGATTAGACACACACAGAGATTAACACACGAATGATGACCCCACACACACACACACACACACACACGTGTACAGATACTGTATTTATATTTAAATACATTCATCCATATATTCATGCAAGATACTTTTCTTTTCCCCGCGGAGTCAGTCCGCGTCAGTCAGTCAGGCTCTTTAACCAATCAGATGTGATCTCGCCATTTCAGCCAATCATAACTCGACAGAAGCGCAGCCTCAATCCTGTTTACATGAAATAAACCTGCTTCCGAGCAGCTTTAAGCTTACGGACATGTTGCTATAACAACAAGTGCGAGATTTGCTTAGAAGAACGAAACAATCCAAGATCAGGAGAAATCCACAACAATCAAATCCAGCTAACTGAGTTAGCGATGTACGAAGAACAGACCCCAGATCTGGGGGACTCATGGACGTAGAGTATCTGGTGAACTGGTATGTTTAGATGCTGTCCTCCCCCCTCTCATTGATCATTGTCTGTGTTTCCTTCTGGCTCCTCCCTTTTAGTTATGATGTCATAGTTAGTCCTTCCAGAGTCCTTGCTTGCACTTTACACTTTTTTTTACACATGCTTTCACACATTCACATTTAATACAAACTTAAATAATTCTTTTGATTGTGTAAATCTGCTTTGGGACAATGTATTTGAATTGAATTGACATGTTGTTAATTGTGAAATGCTTTTCTGCTCAACATAAAATGTACAGTGCAGTTATCTGAGTAACTTTAGTCTATGTCCATTGACCTTTCTCATTAACAAAGCTTTTCCATTTTGGATGTCTTTTTCCCTTTATTGCACCATTCTGTGTAAACTGTACAGACACTGAGATCAACAGTTTCAAACTGGTCAAACTAACCACGTCCTGCTGTCCAATAACATCTCTTTGGAAAACAAACTAGACAAAATCCAGGTCCAGCAGACTACTCACTGAAAGTTTAAAGACCGCTCCGTTTTTGTTTTCGCAGAGATGTGGCTCAGTTAAGATCTGATTGAGCTTTGCAAAGAACCAACATCAATTCAGTAAAACAATATGTGCATAAAAGATACTAAAAATAAAACTAATTGAAAAAGCGATGATGAACCTTTTAATGCACTTACTGATGATAAAGGTTTGTGTTTTGGCACACAGGTAATTTCTGTCTTGTCTATTGTTTCATTCCCAGAAGTAAAAGCAGCACTTATGGCAGCACTTATGCTGTTAATCCATAGTTTCCGATTGGACTCTTTTAATCAGATCAGCCTTCTACCATAGAAAGTGTTTGAATCAGCAACATCACTCTCTGCTATGAGAACTGTAAGGACTCAGACAGAAAGGCTCTAAGGTCAGTGGTGAGGTCAGTTGAAATAATTATCGGGGCCACACTGCAACCTATTGAAGATTTGTCCAAGAAGTGTTGCCTGTCAAAGGCTACCAGCATCATCAGTGATTCTACCACTTGTCACTATTTTTCTTCTATCCTTTGGTAAGAGATATTATAGTCTGCAGAGCTGAACTGTTTAGCAAGAGTTTTTTTTTTCTTTTACCCAACTGCTATCAAACTGTAAAATACAATTCACTCCTGAGTAAGAGTTGTTCCCACAGACTCATGGACAGACTCTGACTACAGCGCTATGATTTTTTTGGGGTGTTTATTATTGCATTTCCACATTGGTTATTTAGGTTATCTGTGCTTCATATTTTTGTTGTGCTTTGCATATTGGAGATAAAAGTAAAGTGAAACTTTGAATATTGAAATCTACACATTTCCTATGAATCTTAAAACAGTCCATGTGATTAAAACTTGAAGTCTTGACTCTGATTGGTCTGACCAGCATCTATAGGTTCCTGGTTCAGTCTCTGACTATGATCAGGCAATAGTACAAGGGAAGAATCATCTGGGCCCGTTATTACGAAGCTTCTTAAGCCTAAAAGTTGCTCCTAGTGACAAAATTCTAAGAAAATCTTAGAAATAGGGCATTTTCTTAGAATTTCTCCTTAAATGTAGGATTAAATCTTTGTAAAGACCAAAATGATTCACAAAACATCTTTGCCCTAAAATCAGCTCCTAAGGTAAAACTTTGTTAAAAGTAGAGAGGAGGACTTTAAGAGGCGTAAGAGTTTCTCTAGAATAGGACAAAATGGCGGAAGGAAGAAATATTCTCCAAACACTGAACATAAACACAAAGTAAACACTGTTTTTCTGTCCGATTTGGTTTTCTTGTTGTTTTACTTCCTTCCATCTCTCTTGGATTGTTGGCTACAAACCATCCAAAAGTGCAACTTAAATAAACTGTCCTGTGATCATGTACATTGTAAAAGCTGAGACATTTTGCTCCCATCAATCTAAAATGGATCACAAGTAATAAAATCAGTTTAGTAAATGAATGTAAGAACTTAAATATAGTAACTACTGTGTGGAAATTGGTTGCTTCAAAAGTCGACACATTTTCAACATTTAGCTGTTTAATTATCTTTAAGACATTTAGCCTAGAAACTCTGCATAAAGTAGCCTGTAGTCACGATTATACAATTTCTTCATATACAAAAATTATGATTTCACTGTTGGTTCTATTATCATATAGTCTATTTTTACTAAGAGTTCATTTCAAAACCTTTACAGAGATCAGAGGTTATTTTTTATCAACCAATCGCAGTCCTTGAATTGCTGCATCATCCCTAGCAACATGGTCAACCACGCCCCCTCACTAAGATAAAAGTTTTTTTTACTTTCTTTACTCAGAGTTGCTCTAAAATTTTTTCTAAATCACTTTTATTCTAAGACTCCCAGGTAGGACTTTTTAGGCTAAGATAGGAGCTCTCTGAGAGAATTCTAAGAAGCTTTGTGAATACGGGCCCTGATCTCCAGAAAACAAAGAAATTATCTTTGTTAAAATCTCTTGCTGTGATAAATGAATGTTCATTGTGACAGAGATCTGAATGATGCCACACTGATAAATGTGTTATCCTTGCTCTGTGCTGACAGAAACAGGATGTGCTGAACAACCTCTATACTCAGTTCAAGGTG
>JAAGKR010009836.1:0-25056 GCA_011419295.1 Clarias macrocephalus
ATTACATAATTAATATATATATATATATATATATATATATATATATATATATATATATATATATATAGTACAGACCAAACGTTGGACACACCTTCTCATTCAAAGAGTTTTCTTTATTTTCATGACTATAAAAATTGTAGATTCACACTGAAGGCATCAAAACTATGAATTAACACATGTGGAATTATATACATAACAAAAAAGTGTGAAACAACTGAAAATATGTCATATTCTAGGTTCTTCAAAGTAGCCACCTTTTGCTTTGATTACTGGTTTGCACACTCTTGGCGTTCTCTTGATGAGCTTCAAGAGGTAGTCACCTGAAATGGTCTTCCAACAGTCTTGAAGGAGTTCCCAGAGATGCTTAGCACTTGTTGGCGCTTTTGCCTTCACTCTGCGGTCCAGCTCACCCCAAACCATCTCGAATGAGTTCAGGTCCGGTGACTGTGGAGGCCAGGTCAAATCGGATGTTACAATTGAAACAGTTTCTCAGTTCCTCAGTACTTGAGTAGTCTTTTCACCGGATACTTTTTTACTCTTTCTTGAGTAATATTATTTTGAAGTACAGCTACTCTTACTTAAAAAACAATTGTTGCACATAAATCTGGTTATAAAACCATTACAGTGAGAAAGATTATTCATAAACCAAACTGCCGTCACAACAGCTCTGACCTTGATTTCTTTGTTTTTGTCTTTTAAACTAACTTTCCGTAAATCATTCACCATTGAATACATTGGGTATGATAGAGATACTCTTATTTCTGTTGGTGTACAACATACTCACAATTTGACATTTTCATTTTTGCATCCAAGCTGACCAAGGGGGATCCTGAGGGAGAACAAAGAACACAACCTGAAGAGATGGCCCCGGGGTAAATAGCCGGCATCAGGAAGAGGCTGAGAGCCCGTGCAACCTGCACAACTCTGCCTTGCATCCTGCTCGCCAATGTCCAGTCACTGGAAAACAAGCTCGATGACCTCAGGGCCAGGGTAAAGTTCCAGAGAGATGTTCATGACTGCAATATCCTCTGCTTCACTGAAACATGGCTGAACCAGGCGGCACCTGTCCACACCAACCATTTATGAACGAATCGATTTTTTTTTTGAGCGAGTCTTTAACATGACTCAGAAGAACAAGTAGTCTCAGTGAGTGATTTGTTCATTTTCTACTAGGTGTGCATGCACAAAGAATCGCAAAACCTCCATAGACTATGTACAGGAAACAGAAATGAGTAGTTCCCTTTCAAAAGCTACATTTGATGCTGCGTGAAAACTCTATGGGAACATCTCTTTGCTATTAACATTGATTCATTCAAATGTCGTTGACGCAAAAGTGCAGGGTTATATGATGATGCCCCAGATTGAAGAGACACTTGCGGTCTATCTCTCTCCTGGGAGCTAATCTTCCCTGAAAAAGCCCACACTCCCCACCAAGCCGTGTAGATTAACATCTTCGTTGGTGCGGAGAGCTTTTCAGGCAGCGAGTCATGCTGGTGCTGTCCTGCACACCATGGTGGTTTTGGAGGCATATCAGCTGACATGCTGAGAGATCTGAGCATCTATCGACGCAGATTTACCGCCAGATTTACATCCACCGCACTAGCCAGGGGCGTAAGTCAGTGCAGCTTTTCATTTGCCATGGGTGCTGCAACCGGGGGGCGGCTGCCACTAGACAAACGCTGTCACATTGGGTGAGAGATGCTATTGCCCTAGCCTACGAGGCGCGTGGTTACACTTTGCCTCTAAGAGTCAGGGCTCATTCGACCAGGGGGATTGCCTCATCAATTGCTCTGGCAAGAGGTGTCCCCTTGCAGCAAGTGTGTGATGCAGCAGGTTGGTCCTCTCCGCACGCATTTGTCAGATTTTATAGTTTGGATGTCCATGCTACTCTGGGCTCAGCATCCCAAGGTTAGGTCTGAGACCTCTTTGGCTATTGTGCGCACACGCTACACAACCTTTGGGTCCAGACACTTGAAGTGCGGCAGCGTTGGTATTCTCGTTCCCATAGCGTTTTCACGCAGCATTGAGTGTAGCTTTTGAAAGGGAACGTCTCAGGTTACTTTGCTGTAACCCTGTTCCCTGAAAAAGCGGGAACGAGATGCTGCGTTCTGATGCCGCACTGCTGTCATGGCTGGACGTCCTTTCAGACAAAATTGACCTGAGGATGTTTCTGGTTCACTCCTATTTATAACCTGCAGGTGCACCTTATCAGATGACACGAGGTTATAAGCCAAAAATATTTGGCGTATTTGATACACACATGCTTCACATGCTGAGAGAAGGTGGGATGAGGCGAGCAGTGCTGGAGGATCGGAGGGAACGCGGCGTTCCCTCCCTCAGCCTTTCTTGGGAGTAGATGATGGCATAATACACCTGCTCCATTCAACCTACTCCCACCTTGACAAACCTCGGACCACTGTGAGGATTATGTTCTTTGACTTCTCCAGTACCTTCAAAACCATAGACCTGCAATACTGGGGCGGAAACTAATGAACATAGACATTCCTGCCATATGTTCAATTACAAAACCGTGTCCGACACAGTGATCTGCAGCACTGGTGCTCCTCAGGGGCCTGTACTGTCTTCTTTTCACCCTCTATACATCTAACTTTGGATATAACTCAGAGTCTTGAGAATCTGCAGAAGTTCTCTAATGACTGCAGTTGTTGGACATATTAAGAAAGATGACATCAAGGAAGAGAACCAGTCTGTGGTGGATGACTTTGTCTTGTACTTTGAGCGTACAAGACAAACTCAACATCAGGAAGACAAAGGAGCTGGTGATAGACTTTTTGGAGACTAATTATTACTGTGTTCTACAGAGTGCCACAGGAGATATTTTCTACTAATGGCCATAAAATTGCATAATTCTTCTCTGTAATGTTTACACTAGGTGGCTGTTTGTAATAATACAATGATTACAATACTTGCTCCCCCAGTCGTTTACCAATGCTAATCGGTCTGTAATAATACAATATAACAGTAATACATTACTGGTTTCCCTGGTTCTTTTACCAATACTATTGGGCCTTACCTCTCTTTTAGTGCAATATTGTTAACTGTATTATTTGTGCATTGCTTTCTCCTTTTCCCTTTTTTCCTTCTAAGTGCGAATTCATTCATGACTGTACATTCCTCTTAGTGCAATACGGAATTCACCATTTCCTGTTTTTTGCCCGTCCCTCCCCCTTTTTCTAGGTTATTCTAATTCCCATTGTTTAATTTATTACTCATTTATTACTCTTTTGACAATGGAAAGCAACTGTAACTAAGACATTAAACAATTTCCCTCTGTGATTAATAAAGTTCCTTGAATCTTGAATTGTATCTTGTATAAACAGTACCATTCAAAAGTTTAGACACACCTCAATGTTTTTTTTGTTTGTTTGTTTGTTGATTTATTTTCTGCTTTCCAGAACAATACTGGAGATTTAACATTAAATACCACATACTAATAAGTAATAAGTAATTGACTAAAAACAACAACAACATCAGTCGGATGTTATTTTGAGACATGAAGGTCAGTTGTTCTGGAACAGTTCTTGCAAGAACCGTATTGTTAAGTGTGTTTGCAAAATCCGTGAAGCACCATAATTAAAATGGCTCTCATGAAGACCATCCCAGGTAGTTAGTTAGTTAGTTAGTTAGTTAGGTAGGTAGGTAGGTAGGTAGGTAGGTAGGTAGGTAGGTAGATAGATAGATAGATAGATAGATAGATAGATAGATAGATAGATAGATACATTAAACAAGAATACACTTCTTATGCAAGACCTAGTACCAGATTTAGATTTTGAAGATAGATACTGTAATTTTTTTGTTAGTTAAAAAAAAAAAACTTGTCTAAAGTAATTGCATCATTTGATACAGAATGATTGAACATTGCTAAGAGCATATTTGATAATCTGTTGACTAATAGTTAAATGTCTTTTTCAGACTGACTATCATCTACTGTATTGTTCGAATTGTGGGCAGTATAACAAAGACATCAAAGTATTTCAATGAAATACCCTGTAACCTTTGTGAACCTGTTATAACCAGTAACATTATGGAACTCCTTTTATATTTAGGAACTGGTTTCTGTGAGCAAACATCTGCACCAATAGATATTAATTAGAAAGCTAAACTACTTTTTTGATTTCTCATCTGTGATTTACTCTCTGATTTCTGAACAGCGGGTGTATTTAACTAACAATGAAGGAAGTACAACTTAGCATAAACATAAGGTGTTAGATACTCAACCTTATAAAACTTTATGTCTTTGTATTAATAAGTTCAGTACAGAAAGACAGACAAACATGGGCATCAATCTGAAATAATAATATCACTGATTACATTCAAGCTGATCACTTTATTTTTAGCTTAAATCTTTTAAATATTTCTACAAACTCTTTTCCCATCAATGATGAGTACTTAGGCAAGTAAATAATATAGATACAAACCTCTACTATTGGAGTGTGGGGAGTTAAGGATGTGCTTATAAACTTTTCTGTTCCAGCAAGAAGTTCTCTCACTCTCATACTTGAGTAGGGGTCTTCCACATGACAACAATACTTGAATAAACTTGCACTTTTTTTGACTGGTCTCTCCTTTTTGTTTTCACTACTCTTATCGAATTTCCAACAAAAAGTGAAAAAATGACACAATGAAACGCAATAATACGCTATGCAGAGTAAATCAGAATATGAAGATTCCTTAATCCCTAATGCGGGAAATTTAGCAAAAAGGCAAGCATCTTAGTAAAATAATGTTTTAATCAATAAAATATAGTGAAAAACTATGTGGTCCATATTAAACCCACTAGCATCTTTCCAACTTGGTGGTAAACTTTTGGTAGATCTGCTTGGGACAGCTTGTAGACTTTACAGTTGTTTACTTTTACCTGGTTTGGGGTCTAATTCAATTCAATTCAATTCAAATTTATTTGTATAGCGCTGTTCTCAATGGTCACTGTCACAAAGTAGCTTTACAGAATCAAATTAAAATTATGAAAATGTATAAAATATGAGAAAAAGTGTATGAATCAAAATGATCACATTGTCCCTGATGAGCAAACCAAGGGCGACGGTGGCAAGGAAAAACTTCCTGAGATGCAAAAGAAAAAAAACATAAGAGGAACCAGATTCAACAGGGACCCCATCCTCATTTAGGTGATAATGGATAGCAGGGATTGTTCTGCAATCATACTGGGTGTTAGGCAGTTGGAAGTTGAATATAACATTTGACTTTTTTAGGTACATTTGGAGACAAGTTTGTTATTAGGGGCTCATGTAGAATATAGGAAATCACAGTCCTGAACTATTGAGCAACTTCAGATGAATAGCTGTCTGCATTAGCCAAGACCAGGACCATCTTCCTTTTAAAGTGGAATTATCCTTGGTCAGCACATGCATTCCAAGCAGAACACATGGACCACATGGCAACAAGATCTCCAACCAAAATCTGATTCTTTATCTAAGAAAAATATATTTACAAAAATTCTTGGCTAAATAAATATGTTTTAAGCCTATATTTAAACACTGAGACTGTGTCTGAATCCGAAACATTAAATGGAAGACTATTCCATTACTTTGGAGGTTTTTAAAAGAAAGCTTAAAGACAAAGAATATCTAAACTTCCTGCACTCACACACTGAACAAGCTGAATATTGGCACTTTTATCTTACCTGAGTTTTTCTCCTAAAAGTGGAAAAAAAATAAACAAAAGTGGAAGGTCAAATGAAATGAAATCTTTAAAAAATAGAAACTTTTGCGGTATCCTTCGTGGATTTCTACCCATCATTTCCTTTTTTCATTCCATCATGACAAACAACAGTTGCCTGCCTAGAGATCACAGACATGGATATCTTTGAGGAATCTACAGAAAATACTAATGAACACACAAAGGCCAGTTCAATTCAATTATATTTTTATTTGTATAGTGCTTTTAACAATTTTCATCGTCGCAAAGCAACTTTACACAATCAAAAGAATTATTTAAGTTTGTATGAAATGTGAATGTGTATGAATCAAAAAATGGTCAGATAGTTCCTGATGAGCAAGCCAAGGGCGACAGTGGCAAGGAAAAACTCCCTGAGATGGCAGTAGGAAGAAACCTTGAGAGGAACCGGACTCAACAGGGAACCCATCCTCATTTGGGTGAAACAGAAAGCAGGAATTGATCTGCATTCATACTGTGTATTGGGTGGCAGGCAGTTCAGTATAATAGTTGTTAATTGATGTTAATATGGAGTCCAGGTAGTTATTGGAGGCTCAGGTAGACTTGTAGGAAATTCCAGTCCTGAACTATCGAGCGACTGTAGCCAAGTCCGCAGAGAAACAGCCGTCAACATCATGCGAGGCCAGAACCGTCTTCCTAGTAGAGTGAAACCATCCCCAGACATTGGATGCATCCCAAAGAGACACACAGGACATCCATGTGACGAGATCTCCAACCAGAAGTGGGACACCAGGATGAGTCAGGCCGGTCCAAAGGGCAGAGGGAGTCTTGATCAATGGCAGCTCAGGAACGACAAGTGTAGCTCGACAGAGAGAGGGGAAAGAGAGAGAGAGAGGGGAAGAGAGGGAAGAGAGAGAGGGAGAGAGAGAACAGGAGAGGGGAGAGCAAAAGAGGAGAGATAACAATTAGGTATGGTCACAGTCACATAATGTATAAGATGAATGTATCTTTAGTGCAGAGTGCAAGCAGGGACTCTGGCAGGACTAACTATAACAGCAGAACTAAAAAAGAGAGCCAGAAGGAAACACAGACATGAGGGCTCCCTGAGATGTAAAGCAACCAATCACCTCACTGTTGACAAACCTGAGTGATCAATGAGAGTGGGGAAGACAGCATCCAAACATACCAGTTCACCATAATACTCTACGTCCATGAGTCCCCCAGATCTGCTCCTTTACCTAAGGCAAATCTACTTACAAAATGCTTGGCTAAATAAATAGGTTTTTAGCCTAGACTTAAACACTGAGACTGTTTCTGAGTCCCAAACACTATTTGGAAGGCTATTCCATAACTTTGGGGCTTTGTAAGAAAAAGCTCTGCCCCCTGCTTTAGTTTTTATATAGTACGCGGTACTGACAAGCAGCCTGCATCCTTTGATCAAAATAGGCGTGGCGGATCATAAGACACTAGCAGTTCACTCAGAGACTGCGGCGCGAGATTTAATGCTTTATATGTCAAAAGTAGTATTTTGAAATCAATGCGAAATTTCACAGGGAACCAATGAAGTAAAGATAAGATAGGGGTGATGTGCTCATATCTTCTGGTTCTAGTGAGGACTCTCGCTGCAGCATTCTGAACTAATTGAAGCTTGTTTATGCACCTAGTTGAACAACCAGACAGTAAAACGTTGCAATAGTCCAACCTTGAGGTGATAAAAGCATGAACTAGTTTTTCTGCATCGTTTTGTGACAATATATTTCTTAACTTGGCAATATTTCTGAGATGAAAGAATGCTATCCTGGTGATATTGTCTATATGAGCTTCAAATGAAAGACTAGAATTTATGATCACACCGAGGTCTTTTACTGTTGCACTAGATAGAACAGAAAGGCCATCTAAAATTACAGTGTGATCTAAAATCTTGCTTCTAGCTACATTCGGTCCTATGACTAGAACTTCTGTCTTATCAGGATTAAGCAGAAGGAAGTTAGCATCCAGTCTCTTATATCCTTTACACATTGCTCAACTTTAGCAAAGCTAGTTTCGTATAACTGTGTGTCGTCAGCATAACAGTGAAAATTAATATCATGCTTATGGATTATGTTGCCCAAAGGAAGCATGTAAAGGGAAAAAAGCAGTGGGCCTAAAACCGAACCCTGTGGGACACCAAATTCCACTAAACATGCAGAATAATCACCATTTAAATCTACATACTGATAACGATCAGTCAAATAGGATCTGAGCCAGGAGAGGGCTGTTCCCTTAATTCCTACTACATTTTCTAATCTGTGAAGGAGAATGCGATCAATTGTGTCAAAAGCTGCACTGAGGTCGAGTAACATAGTTACGCAACCCTGATCAGAGGCCAATAGGAGGTCATTTACTACTTTAACGAGTGCTGTCTCTGTGCTGTGATGAGGCCTAAATCCTGACTGATACAGTTCATGTATGTTATTTCTATGTCGATATGAGGACGGCTGCTCCGCAACTATCTTTTCCAGAATCTTAGAGATAAAGGGGAGGTTTGATATCGGCCTGTAATTGGACAGTTGACCGGGGTCGATGTCAGACTTCTTAATTATCGGTTTAATAACTGCTAATTTAAAAGATTTTGGAACATACCCAATGCTGATTGAAGAAGTAATTATTTTCAACAGGGGTTCTGTTATTTCTAGCACTATCTGTTTGAGAAAATGTGTCGGTATGGGATCTAATATACAGCTTGATGAATTTGCAGAAGAGATGAGTGAAATTAATTCATTCTCTTCAAGGGGAGTAAAGTATTCTAGGTTCCAATCTGACATGGTTAGTTTAACATCTGCATCTCCGTTGACAAACCTGAGTGATCAATGAGAGTGGGGAAGACAGCATCTAAACATACCAGTTCACCATAATACTCTACGTCCATGAGTCCCCCAGATCTGCCCCTTTTCCTAAATGCAAAACTGCTTGATTAAATACTTTTTTTTTAGCCTAGACTTGAACACTGAGACTGTGTCTGAACATTAATTGTAAGACTATTCCATAACTTTGGGGCTTTGTAAAAAAAAAAAAAAAGCTTTGCCCTCTGCTGTAGTTTTCATAATACGGGGTACTAACAAGCAGCTTGCATCCTTTGATCGAAGTAGTTGTGGCGGATCGTAAGACACTAGCAGTTCACTCAGATACTGCGGCGCAAGACCATTTAATGCTTAATATGTCAATGCAGTGAGGATAAGATTGAAGTGATGTGCTCATATCTTCTGGTTCTAGTGAGGACTCTCGCTGCTGCATTCTGGACTACAGTTTACTAATGTAATACTACAATTCCATAAGTATGTATTTAAAAAATTACAGAGCCATCTGTTGAATTTTGAGATGAACTATTGATTTTTTTCCACGTTCAGGTCGATTTTTTAATGATATATGGTTTTCCATTTAAATTTCAAAGTAGCATACAGTACAGACCAAAAGTTTGGACACACCTTCTCATTCAAAGAGTTTTCTTTATTGTGTTCTTTATTGTGTTCTTTAGCCCAAACAAGTCTCTTTTGCTTGTTGCCTGTCCTTAGAAGTGGTTTCCTAGCAGATATTCTACCATGAAGGCCTGATTCACACAGTCTCCTCTTAACAGTTGTTCTAGAGACGTGTCTGCTGCTAGAAATCTGTGTGGCATTGACCTGCTCGCTAATCTGAGCTGCTGTTAACCTGCGATTTCTGAGGCTGGTGACACGGATGAACTTATCCTCCGCAGCAGAGGCGACTCTTGGTCTTCCTTTCCTGGGGCGGTCCGCATGTGAGCCAGTTTCTTTGTAGCGCTTGATGGTTTTTGTGACTGCACTTGGGGACACTTTCAAAGTTTTCCCAATTTTTCGGACTGACTGACCTTCATTTCTTACAGTAATGATGGCCACTCGTTTTTCTTTACTTAGCTGCTTTTTTCTTGCCATAATACAAATTCAACCTCTTTGAATGAGAAGGTGTGTACAAACTTTTGGTCTATACTGTATATTCCCGCAGGCCGATTGCAGTGAAACAAAGCCTATATGTTAACTCAACCTCGGCCAAATACATCAGTGAAAACCCCATTTAAATTTGTTCAGTAGTACTTATGAGATGCATGCAAAAACAAACAGACAACACTTCCAAAAACCATATTGATGTGTTCTATTACTCATCTTACATACCCCCCACCCCCCCCCCTATTTTTTTTCACAAATATCTTCAATGTACAGACATGCCAACTGTAAAGATTTATTATACAGTATGTATAGATTAAAATATGCTACTTTCCGTTTGAAACTTTAGGCGTTTGTATAAGCATTCACAGCACATCATGGCTGTGTATGTGACAAATAAAACTTGAATTTAAATTCGGTTTAAATATCTTCAACTTGTGTTTTCCACAAGCATTCGTCCCACATTTACTCAAGTCTGCCATCATACTAGTGTTAAAAAAAATAAATAAATTAAAAAAACAGATTTTAGAACGATTTTTACACCAGTTGCCATGAAGAGCCTAGAAAAACTGGTACTGTCACATATCAACCTCGTGGTTCCAGATCCCATAGATCCATTTTAGTTTGCCTACCGCCCCAACAGATCAGTGAATGATGTGGTAGCCATTGCCCTATACCACAAACTCCAACATCTGGACTACAGCACAAAATATGTAATGATGCTCTTCCGTGGACAGACCACAGGTGGTGGTTTCTGCTGAGCTTACAGCCATCATACTGTAGGAACATCAGGGCTGCAGCCTTAGCCCCAAACTCTATACCCAGATATGCACATGACTGCATCAACATCCAAGCAACACTGTCATCATTTAAGACTCAGATGATACAACCATCCTGGGCTTCATCAAGGATGGAGACAAATCCAGTTAAGGGAACTGGTCAAAAACATGCAATTCTATTGAGAGGAAAACAACCTCATCCTCAATAAAGAAAAGACAGAAGAAATAATGATGAACTTCAGAAAGAAACCCCTCCCCCTGCTCCCCCTGCCCTCCCTCATCATCAAATGGACTAAGGTGGAAAGGATGGGGAAAAAAACATTTTAGAAAAAAACAATCTTTATTAGACTTGCAAATTCATTTTATCAACAGCATCAACTGTGTTTAGAATACTTTTATCAGTACCTGAGTTGGATAGATATTTAGGTCAATATCAGTTTACTTTTGTACTTTTATACATAACATTTTAGAGCACATACTTATTACTTCTACTTGACTAATAAAAAATTAAGGGAAGAGGTACTTGTGCTTGGAGTGGAGTATATTTTAGGCACGTACATGTTCATTTACTATTGATTTTGTGTACTTCTGCCACCTCTGTCAGACAGTGAGGGAGACTTCTTTCGTGACTACATCCTAAGAATATACTGTACCTGTCTCTCCCAGGCAAACTCTCTTTGTCTAGGGCTTGCCCAAAGTAACTAAGGCATTTGTTAAAATGCAGAATCAGGTTTGTATGACCTAAAAGCTTCACATTGTCAGTAAGGACAGATTTGAAAAGGGTATACATGTCAGGCAAATGCAGTATGAGGTAACCACCCACACTTGTATAAATAAGTCTGCTAGAACAATGGCTTAAGAATTGTAGGTGTAGTGTATGTCAAAGTCTATTCCATTAGCATATGAA
Organism: Clarias macrocephalus; assembly: GCA_011419295.1. Lineage (NCBI taxonomy): Eukaryota > Metazoa > Chordata > Actinopteri > Siluriformes > Clariidae > Clarias > Clarias macrocephalus. The sequence continues at coordinate 11,280 of JAAGKR010009836.1, forward strand.
CTTTGTTCTCTGTTATTTGATTTAAGCATTGTGAAAAAAGTGGCCCAGGGCAATCTGTTTATTGTGCATGAAAAGAACTAAAGTGAGAACTAAACTGCTGAGACGATTATTATCTACTTTAGATACTTTTCTCCCCTTCCAGTGCCTGTCAAAAGTAATGTCCATGATTTAACTTAATCCTAAGCACTTGAAAGATTGAATGAGAATGAAATACGTTTAGACCTCAGAAGGAGCAACAGCTTATGATTTCAAATTTCAAGAATAGACCAGAATAGGCAAGAATAGAGACACAGTCAGAGAATGGAGAAAAAATTTAATCTACCTAAAGTGATGGTAAAGGAGCATAGTGGAGTGTAGGACGGAGACAGCATGAGAGAGGAAGGGAGGGATGGGGGGAGGGAGTAAAAAAGAAACTGAATGAAAGGGGGAGGGAGAGATATAGAGAGACTTGAGATATAAAGTGTTAGACATGACAGCTAGAACAAAACTAGAAAAAAAGGGATGAATATTAGGCAAAGAAGACAAAGAATGAAGAAAAGCAAGGTTGACGTACCAGTGTGGGGGTGACTTATGAGTGAGCTTACAACGAGAGTGACTGAGCATATGTGTCAGATATGAGGGGTTTTATTGTAAAGCTGATGTCCATCTTCCTTTTCGCCTCTTTCAGCAGCATGCTGATTTGGCAATACATAACATACAGGTAAGTGCCTGATCTGTGTGTGTGTGTGTGTGTGATGTGTGTGTGTGTTTCCACAGAATTGGTATTTTTTATAATACATGTGACTAACAACAACCAACTTCTACTCTATTTTTCAAAGTAAGTGTTTAAACAAAAAAACGAACTTCATTAAAAATCCTATCCACATGGTACTGAAAAGTAAACTTGATGTTGATGTACTGTTTTAACCATAGTTTCAACTTTGTTTTCTCTCATTTTTATACGTAAACTTGAATTTAAAGCTACCAAATTTCTTAAACTGTTAAGTAAACGTGTGTAAACATTCTTAACATGGGATAAATATAATGCATAATAAATACATGTGTAAAAAATGTCATGAGTTCTACCAATATTGTGTACTGCGCAGCCTCAGTCATGGGTTGCAGTTAGTGAACATCTACTTCAGAAATTCAAGAACTAAGTTTTCAGGATTAGGGTGAGGTAATACATTAATTGTGGACTTCCTGGTTTCCTAGAGTCAGGTAAACACATTTCCCCGGCTTGTGCTGGGAAGGAAGAGGTGGTGAGGAGTAACAATTCAGTTCCTTTGAACACGTGGTTAACCAATTTATCAGAGCAATTTAAAACAAGATAACGTATCACTCAGTGAGCAATTTGATTCTATTCAATTAATCAGTAGCATGTCCCAGTTTCCCAATTTTTTCATTTAGAGTGAGTAAATGTCAGATTCATGTAGTTGGTAGAACTTTTTTGTTAACATAGATTGTTACGAACAGTAGCTCTATTGCTCTAGTGTTTTTTCCACATTAAAAATAAATAAATAACATTTGTTTAAACTGTTCTATTTAGAGTCATTTGTTTTTGTATTTCTGGCCAGATGTATTATCTTCTGAATCCATCACTGAAAGATAACTGGAACTGCGAAAGTATACACACTAAAATCATGTGGAATTTTTTTAAGGGTTAATTTGCATAATTGTATAGAAAAATCTATGGAAGAAGCGCACTATTCTCTGAATATCTTTAAAATTCTTGTACAAATTGCCTTAAAGCAAATATGTGAGAAAACCTGTTTTTCATCATTTCTGTCATGCATCATATGTTGATTCTTTATGTAAAACCATTTTGACCAGGACTTCTTGGAAGAAAATATTTTCTATTTCAATGGGACCATAAATAAATGATGATTAATAATACAAATAACTTATTAAATATATATCAAGAGAAATTAATACTTTTTAGGTATCACAAAGACTTTTTTCTATCTAAAAAGACAGCTTTTTATGAATTTCAATTATGAAATTTTCCTATATCAATCATTCAACAATTTGAAATTTTGCTGTTTACTTCATATGGTGCATAAGGCAAGAGAAGATCAGTTATTGTTCATTTTTAAGAGCATTGAGGCACCCTTCTCATTTATATCTCCATGTAAAATGTCTACAAAAAGATGCGATGAAAATTATAAAGCACTAAACTAATCCAAGTATCTTTAATATCATTCACTACTTGGGGTATTCATGGCTCAGTGGTTCTTTATTAGTTTCTTTTTGCTATCTGATATGATACTGTATATACGTACAATTATGTACGTATTGATAACGTATATTGTGATAAAGGCAGCCGACATTTGTCGGCTGATAATAGTTACATTGTGCATTTTTTATGATACTTGTTCCCTCTGTAATAAGCCATCATTTTAATTATTGTTTTTTTTAGCAATCTTTTCTTCTCTTTCTTTCTCTACTGCCACCCTACTCCCAACCACCCACTCACAATCAGTAATACAGGTCTTCGTGGACCACGGAATACATACGAATTGGCCAGCAGGTAAAAGATACATTGCATGTCTATATTATGTCTGTATTACAGTATGTTTAGCTGATAAAGACATCACAAGTAACCTACAAAAAAAGTGACAATTACAAGCCATTATAATCACATAATGACTTGAAATATAAACAAGCTCTTTTTACATACACACATTATAAACGTGCATTTTATGGCAATATTAGGCAGCACGTGAACATTTTATCCTGAATGTTGATATGTGGGAAGCAGAAAAAATGGATAAACATAAGGATTTGTATGACTAACAAAAGTCAAGTTGTGATGGCTAGATAACTCTACCAGAGCAACACCAAAACTGCAGCTCTTGTAGGATGTTCCAGGGCTGTAGCGGTCAGGACAAACCAAAAGTGTTCAAGGAAGGAAAACCGTGGAACCAGTGACAGGGTCATGGGCACCCAAGGCTCAGTCATGCATATGGGGAGTGAAGAATGACCCGTGTAGACTAATTCACTGTAGGTTCAATTACTGAAAACGTTAATGCTGGTTCCCATATAAGATGTCAGAACACACAGTGCATTCCTGCTTTGGTGGCAAAAGGGGTACCTACTGATATTAGGTGGGTGCTCATGATGTTATGGTTGATCAACATGCACCAGTCAAAACTGCTTCTAAGTACTCATGGCTTTAATAATTCCTTCATTTACAGTCTCATTAGTCAGTAGTTAGTGACATTATTTGGCTTGAGCTTAGTAACTTATGGTTTCTTAAACTACATTGATTAAATTATCTTTAATTATATAGTGAAACATACAGTAAGACACTATTGTGGTTTATATTTCATTATTTGAAACGGTTGTAGTTTTTTTGTTTGGTTTTTTTCTTAGCAGTGTTGCGGCTGCCAGTAGTGCACACAACGTCCAAAAACACCTACCACAGAAGAAGTGAGTGAAATGCACACAAATTTCTATTACTGTATTCAAAACATTTTAATTGGTGTCAAAATGACTTTTAAATGTTCTAAAATATTTATAAACTGAATTGTTTTTGTTTTTTAAAAACAGATGCTATTGTTCTTGGTTTATGTTTTGATTTTTGGAAGATCGTTAAACCATGATTTTCTCTGTCTCTTACAGAAAAGGAGCTCGACATGTAAAAGTCCGTGCAAAGGGGTAAGAAAACTTGCTAGAGGTTATATAAAAAAAATAGCCAATTTTGTTTAAATCACATAATTTTTTTTACATTAGAAACTTTAAAGATTAATAGGTATTAGGTGAACAGAGAAATGCTAATAATTAAATATTTAGTGTAGTAGATACAGCTATCTATTTCTATCTATCTAAGGAAAATATCTAATGAATCTAATAATATCTATGTCAAGGGAACAGGACGGACACAATTGCAGGTCTCCGTCAGGGTATTATTTATTTGTCTCTCCAAGCGATGCCTTGACTCAGGCAAAAAGACAAACAAAAACAGAAAAACTAAGCTACTCTCTTGAAGTAGAAACACAGGAGTGCCAATGTCCCAAGAAACAAAAACCACTCCGAAGAGGGAAAAGGCCTTAATTAAAACCCAAAAACAAGAAAACAAACCACTCCGAAGAGGAAAAAGAGTCTTGACTAGGAGGCCAGCAGGGGGCGATAGGGCCGAAGTCTGCTGAACTGCACGGCCGCGAAGAAGAGCGAGAGCAAGCTGGCCTCGGGACGGGAAACTGCAAAGCGGCACAAACTAAGAACCGGACCCAGCCTGGATGAAAGAAGGGGCAAAACACAGAGGGGGAGAGGTTGAAAAAACAAACCGATGGATAATGACTTGGAGCCAAAAAATAAGACAGCATATACTGGACTAGACAAGACACGAGACAGGCAAGCAGTGGGTGACATGGAACAATGATCTGACACAGGACACCAGACACGAGGGAATAAATAGGGTGAATGATTACAACAAAACGAGGGGAACAGGTGAGTGAAATCATCTTGATAGATTAATAATGAGGAAGTGGGAGGGGTGGTGGTGATGTCACAGGGACACGGGCAAATGGCAGAGGATCAAAACAATAGCCATGTAAACACAGGATACAAGGGGGGAAAACTTAAAATATAGAGATCAGACCAGGAGTTTGACAGTATCCCCGCCCCCCCATGGGCACCACTAGGCACCCCCAGGGAGGGGCTCACCTCGTCGTCGACGGAGGTCCTCGACCAGCGCCCGATCCAGAACATCCCGGGCCGGAATCCAACTCCTCTCCTCCGGACCATAGCCCTCCCAGTCCACCAAGTACTGAAAACCCCGACCTCTGCGACGGACGTCCAGCAATCTCCTGACAGTGTATACTGGGGAGCCATCCACTAGACAGGGGAGGAGGGGGTGTCGGGGCAGAAGGAACAAGAGGGGAGGAATACACAGGTTTAACCTTAGAAACATGAAAAACTGGGTGTACCCGACCAAGCGTGGGAGGGAGCTTGAGCCGAATCGCCACTGGGTTCAAGACCTTTGTGATCCGGTACGGGCCAATGAACTTGGGCGCCAACTTGCGTGAGGCTACCCTGAGAGGCAAGTCCTTGGTAGAAAGCCATACCCTTTGACCACAAACAGTTAGGGGCAGGAATCCGGTGGCGATTGGCCGCGGCTTTGGTCCGTCTACTAGCCCGGGCCAAGGCCTCCTTAGCATTTCTCCAGGTGCCCCGGCAACGTTGAACAAAAGCCAAGGCAGACGGGACTGCCGCTTCGGGTTCCTGTGAAGGGAACAGAGGGGGTTGATAGCCAACAGAACACTGAAATGGTAACATACCTGTGGCAGAAACTGGTAGAGTATTATGGGCATACTCCACCCAGGACAGCTGTTGACTCCAAAAGGTCGGATTATGGGATGCCAGGCAGCGGAGAGCACATTCCAAATCCTGGTTAGCCCGCTCAGACTGCCTATTGGTCTGGGGATGGAATCCAGATGACAGACTCGTTGAGGCCCCGATCTGTCTGCAAAATTCCTTCCAAAACCGAGAGACGAACTGTGGGCCCCTATCAGAGACCACGTCAACCGGAAGACCATGAATCCGGAATACTTGGTCAACCACCACCTGAGCCGTCTCTTTGGCAGAGGGGAGCTTGGGGAGAGGGATGAAGTGGGCAGCTTTGGAGAAGCGGTCCACTACCGTGAGAATGACGGTGTTGCCCCTCGACTTGGGGAGGCCAGTGACAAAATCAAGAGCCAGATGTGACCACGGGCGGGTGCGGATGGGTAATGACTGAAGCAGACCAAAGGGAGGCGAAGATAAACTCTTGTTCTGGGCGCAAACTGAGCAAGCTGCCACGAACTGCCTGACATCCCTGGCCATGGAGGGCCACCAAAATCGCTGACTGATGGAGACCAGCAACCTCCGAACTCCTGGGTGACAAACTAGCCTGGATGAGTGACCCCACTGGATGACTTTGGAGCGCAGTCTCAAGGGAACATACAACTTGTCCGCTGGAACACCTCTGGGTATTCGGCACTTCCGCAGGGCCTCCTGAACCTCCCTCTTGATGTCCCACAAGAGGGCGGCCACCACAACACCTTTGGGCAGGATGGTGTCAATAGAAGCCTCCCTCTCGGGGGTCTCAAACAGGCGAGAAAGGGAGTCCGGCTTTGTGTTTTTAGAACCAGGCCTGAAGGAGAGTAAAATTAAAATGGCTGAAGAAAAGGGACTAGCGGGCCTGTCTAGAATTTAGTCTCTTGGCTGAATTGATGTACTCAATTTTTGTGGTCAGTCCAGACCATGAATGGTTGGACTGCGCCCTCCAGCCAGTGACGCCACTCACCCAAAGCCAGTCTGACTGCCAACAACTCCCGATTACCTATGTCGTAGTTCCGTTCAGTGGGGCTCAGGCGGTGGGAAAAGAAGGCACAAGGATGCACCTTACCATCGTGAAGAGAGCGTTGTGACAGGACCGCGCCCACTCCAACATCAGAAGCATCCACCTCAACAATAAACTGTTGTTCAGGATCTGGAGTAGACAAGACAGGAGCAGAGACAAACCGGGACTTTAATTTATCAAAGGCCTCCTGGGCCTCATTACCCCATCTAAACAGTACCTTTGTAGAGGTGAGTGCTGTTAAGGGTGCAGCCAGCTGACTGAAGTTCCGGATGAAGCGCCGATAAAAGTTGGCGAACCCCAAGAACCGCTGCAGAGCCTTCCGAGAGTCAGGGGTTGGCCACTCAGCTACCGCCCTTATTTTAGCAGGGTCGGCTCTGATCTCACCCGCCGAAATCACAAACCCCAAGAACGAAACCGACCTTGCATGGAAGACGCACTTCTCCGCTTTCACGAATAGTTCGTTCTCCAAAAGCCATTGCAACACCTGGCGGACATGCCGAGTGTGTACCTGCAAAGGGGGAGAAAATATCAGGATGTCATCTAGGTACACAGACAAATTGATTTACCATGTCCCTCAGCACATCATTGACCAGAGCCTGGAAGACAGCAGGGGCATTGGTCAGACCAAATGGAAGGACCCGGTATTCAAAGTGTCCCGTGGGCATGTTGAAAGCTGTCTTCCACTCATCTCCCTCCCGAATGCGGATTAGATGGTAGGCGTTGCGCAGGTCAAGCTTGGTGAAGACCTTGGCTCCCTGCAAGAGTTCGAAAGCTGAAGACATGAGGGAGGGGGTACCTGTTCTTAACCGTAATGTCATTCAACCCACGATAATCCAAGGACGCAGGGAACCATCCCTCTTCTTGACGAAGAAGAACCCCGCACCCGCAGGAGAGGAGGAGGGACGGATGAGGCCGGCTTTGAGGGACTCACTGATATATGTGTTCATGGCCTCTCTTTCTGGACCTGAAAGGGAATATAAATGACCCTTGGGTGGAGAAGTGCCTGGGAGAAGCTCGATAGCACAGTTGTAAGGGCGGTGAGGAGGCAAGGACATGGCCCGGGACTTGGCCCGGGAACACCAGACGCAGGTCGTGGTACTCCGCCAGAACCCCAGACAGATCAGCAACCTCCACCTGCAACACAGGACAAACAGAACCAGAAAAAGGGGCAGGACCAAGACAAGAAGCAAGACAATTTTGGGCCAAAGACAAAACAGAATTTCCAGACCAATCAACATGAGGGCCATGTTGTACCAACCAGGGGTACCCCAAAACTACAGGAGCACTAGGAGAGTCTAGAAGGCACAACGTGGTTTCCTCACGGTGATTGCCTGAGACCACTAGGCTAACCTTGGGTGTCTGATAAGAGATGGTAGTAATTACAGTCCCACTTAGGGATCGGGCAGGGATAGACTCAGGCAAAGGTATGGCTGGAATACCCAACCGTGCGACCATTGAGCTGTCCATGAAATTACCCTCAGCCCCTGAATCGATCAAGGCCAAGCACGACACTGAAGTCTTCTCATACTGGACCAATACAGGCAAAAGGGTGCAAGAGGAGGAGGATTGTGAAAAAGGAATAGTGCTCACCAGGGCCCCCTGCTTCACTGATGAGCTTTGACTTTTTGCTGGGCAGGCGGCTGCAAAGTGGCCTGGCTTCCCACAATAAAGGCACAGGCCCTTGGTCAGACACAGTTGTTTCTCCTGGGGTGTGAGACAAAGGAGTCCCACCTGCATGGGTTCAGGTTCTGGCAGGTCAGCAGTCGCCGCGGGAGTGGGAACCTTCCACCCGACTAGGGAAGCGGATCGTGTGGCAAGTCAAGAGTGCCAGTTCGTCCTGTATGTCCTCCTCAAGGCCTGCCCGGAACATTGCTGAGAGGCAGATCGTGTGGCAAGTCAAGAGTGGCCAGTTCGTCCTGTATGTCCTCCTGACTAACGACCTGCCTGACGAAGTTGTGCGAGCTTGTCAGCTCATTCCAGTCACAGACCAACTCTGACCAAAAAGTCTCATCATCTCCTGTCGAAGATCGTTAAACGAGTCACAGCATGGGGACCTGGCCTCCCAGACAGAAGTTCCCCATTCATGAGCTTTGCCCGTAAGGAGAGTCAGGCCAAATGCTACTCTTGTCTCTTCCGCCACAAACGTGCGTGGCTGGAGTGCGAATACTACTGAACATTGGGTCAGGAAGGCTCGACAGGAGTTGGGGTCCCCGTCATAGGGAGGTGGGTTGTTACAGCAGGGTTCATGCTCATGACGGAAGGAGAGGTGGGCCGAACCTGCTTGAGCGCCCTCTCGCTGGAGTTTTCGGATGTGAGCAGTGAGATCCGCCACTTGGTTGGCTAGGAACTCGACCTCTCGTGTGGTGCTGGTCAAACGGGTCTCATGCTGGCCTAGGAGCAGCCTCTGCTGGGCCACTGCTGATCTGACGGGATCGGGATCTGCTGCGTCCATGTTGGTCAGATCGTTCTGTCAAGGGAACAGGACGGACACAATTGCAGGTCTCCTTCAGGGTATTATTTATTTATTTGTCTCTCCAAGCAATGCCTTGACTCAGGCAAAAAGACAAAAACAAAAAACAAAAACAGAAAAACTGAGCTACTCTCTTGAAGTAGAAACACAGGTGTGCCAATGTCCCAAGAAACAAAAACCACCCCGAAGAGGGAAAAGGCCTTAATTAAAACCCAAAAACAAGAAAACAAAAACCACTCCGAAGAGGAAAAAGAGTCTTGACTAGGAGGCCAGCAGGGGGCGATAGGGCCGAAGTCTGCTGAACTGCACGGCCGCGAAGAAGAACGAGAGCAAGCTGGCCTCGGAACGGGAACCTGCAAAGTGGCACAAACTAAGAAGAACCGGACCCATCCTGGATGAAAGAAGGGGCAAAACACTGAGAGAGAGGGGGAGAGGCTGAAAAAACAAAAAAACTGACGGCTAATGACTTTGAGCCAAAAAATAAGACACAGGATATGCTGGACTAGACAAGCCACGAGACAGGCAAGCAGTGGGTGCCATGGAACAACAATCTGACACAGGACAACAGACACGAGGGAATAAATAGGGTGAATGATTACAACAAAACGAGGGGAACAGGTGAGTGAAATCATCTTGTATAATAATGAGGAAGTGGGAGGGGTGGTGGTGATGTCACAGGGACACGGGCAAATGGCAGAGGATCAAAACAAAAGCCATGTGCTTGAATAGCCATGTAAACACAGGATACAAGGAGGGAAAACTTAAAACATAGAGATCAGACCAGGAGTTTGACAATCTTTCATGGTTAATACTAACACTATCTATGAGTTATGAGTCTTTAGTTTTTGTCAAGCATTTAAACGACCTTGTGTTTTTTTCATCTCACAGTAATCCAGTTCTAAGCAAACAACGCAATGTTAAACAAATTTCTAACAACACCAAGTGAGAATGCTACATTTTTATTTTATTAAAGTTACACTGATTTTTATTTTTCTGAAATATGATACTTGAACCAAAAAAAATTGTTATGCCTTGTCCTTAAATTATGCTGTCTCTGAGTTTTTATTTTATTTTATTTTATTTATAGTCTTATAGTGATTCTCTAACTTTCTCCTCATAGGAAAGCAGCAGCCAGCAATCCACACAAGGCTAAACCAGTTCCTGCAAACACCAAGTGAGTGAGAATCTCACTTTGTTCACACAATCACTACACAAACTGATCACACATTTAAGCATAAGCCTTAGAAAGCAACACTGAACGGCCAATGTGTTGTGCATGTTCACACTTTACAAAAGGTAACTTACAGTTCAGTTCACACACATTAAAATGAACTAGTTCACATTCGTAGTAAATTATTTTGAGAAACTAAGGAAAAAATACTAACAAGCAGTAAAAAGCATATTTTTTTCTGTAGTTCATGTAAATAATGTCATACTTGCAATAAATAAATAAGCTTAGTGTTGCCAGATATAGCTAATAGTTTCCATCTCAAAACTGTTCAAAACTTACCAAAAATGTGCATAAAGTATCTGATTAATGATTACTTTAATATTCTTGCTGATACAATTACTTTCTAGTTTAATACTGCAGCCATACTTAAAAGCATGTTACACAGACTACTTCTCTGTACTGTACTTTTTAGAAATCAGCAGATCAGAGCACTAAACACAATACTGTAACTACAAACAATTACCTATTTATTAAAATCAATAATCCTTTTGCACAAAAATTTACAATGTGTATATATGTACAAACAGTGTACATATACAAGTTAGATAGTAATTACTGTTACGTTTGTTAAGTTAATCATGGAAGAACACATAAATTCACAATTAAACTTGTTAGTTATTATTCAATTATTCAAGATAAACAGGTGAAATTTTACTTCTAAATGCAGAATTACCCAGCAAACAGGGGACGTTCCTGTAGCTTTTGTGACATTCAAATTTGATCCCCAGGCCAACACTAAAATTTGATTACTGATGTTCCATAAAGGTCCTAGTTTGGTTTCAGTGTAAGGTTCAATACCAGACACACAAATCTAACCTTCAGGGAATGTTCCTGCTCTTGGCCCCATAAAAAAAAAAAATGAACATAAATTTTTGTAACATCTTTCGTAACATTATTTATTGTATGTTTCAACTGTACATCCAAGTTTGAATCCCAGTTGGTACTGCCAAAATATGGAGGGAAAAGTGTACAAGATGTCCAGGGAATGTCCTTAGGGGACATTTGTATGGGGCCTTAAGGAGATGTTTTTTGTTTGCTGGGCACTCTCTCACTTCTCTTATAAGTTTTCTTCCCCACATTGGCATCCTAACTTGACGCCACTAAAGAAAGAAAGAAAGAAAAAGAAAGAAAGAAAGAAAGAAAGAAAGAAAGAGCTGCTTCTGAACTGTTTCAAAACCAACTCAAAGTTGGTTCACCCATGAAAACCATTTTTCATCTACATAATCAAAGTCAAAACCACCCAGACTGGCAAAAAAAAAAAAAAAAAGAATTCTGCTTCTCACATGATTTAGATTACTTCAGCTCATGGAGTACTAGATAGATAAAAAAAAATTAATGAACAAAGGCTTTGCTGCTAACATTCATCATCATGCATGTGTTCATGTTCTTCAGTTGTAATCTCAAGGTCACCCTACTTCGAAAATGATTATGTCCATGTACAACACAGAGTATTACTGTCATATAACCTGACTTTTGGACTTACACAGGAAGTAATTCCAGTATTTTGTCTTACTGTCACTTATCACTCCTATCACTTGTTTATTGTGCACATGTGGGTTTGTATTCCAGGGAATCTATATTCATTGACAAACTTTTAGCAAATTACAGTTCCAACTGGAAAAAGCAGGAGAGCAACATGCAGATGTACAGGTAACAAACACACAAGATATAACATACAGTATGACAACATACAGTAGCAGCTTGGTCATGCATTGTTCAGAAAGAATATCCTATGTGCTTATCATATGTCCTAAATATGCTTATACCACGGTGGCTGAGGTCCAGTTTTATACTTATATATATTCCGGTTTGGTCAGCAGCGTTTTATCCTTGCGTGAATATAAAAAAAAATTGTACTTATTACAAAGAAAAAAGTACAGAAGGAAGTAAACATAAAGGTGTCTATTTTTTTTTTCAGGTCATTTCTAGGTAGTAGTTGCAATGCCGTTTCCAATGCAACAGTTACACAAGACAACTCACCGGTTGGCACAAAATTAACTTATGATGGAGATAATAAAAGGACAACGGAGGTGACACCAACTCTGTTCAACCTATTTCCTAAGGTATTGTATTGCACATGCACACAAAATAAAATATAAAGTATTGTGCAAAAGTCTTGAGCCAGCTCAAATTTCTTCATATTAAATAAAATTAAATAAGTAATTTAATTTAAAAAAAAATGGAAACAAATGTTTTACTGTAAAAGGCTGCATCATTCCTAAAGATACAATTTAAAAATTGTATGCAGTTCAAGTTTATGTAACAACCACAGCACCAACCTCATTTCCCCTCTCATCTGTCCTAACCACTCAGCATCACCAGTATACTAATCACCAGGCAGAGATCATTAGCTGACCCTGTTTCTCACTGGTTCATGCTTTAAGTTAGATCTTTTTATGCTTGAATAATTTATATGTCACTTTGTGGCTTAATATTCCTTTGAAACTGGTCAGGGATGGGGACTGGACTGAAAAAGGAAGACAAAAATTTGCCAAAACTGAGAGGCAAATAAAACTTGAATACCTGTTCCTCAAAATGGCATTTAAAAAATGCTTTTATATTTTGCTTCACTCTTTGGAAGCAAAATATAAAGGAATAAGGGGGATTTAAGACTTTTACATAGTCTTGTATGGCTGTTTTAAAATGTGTCGATACTAGATCTAATCTCTCTATGCTGTGTGTAGGAGAACCCCTTTAAAAAAGCTCCATATGACTCGTGTGCTGTGGTGGGTAATGGAGGCATCTTAGCCAACAGCAGCTGTGGAAAACAAATCGACTCTGCTTCATATGTTATCAGGTCTGATGCTGTTCATATCATTTAGTCAATAAAGGAGTAAATGCTTAAATGGTTAAGAATTTTACAAACACTTTAGAATAAACCTTGGAATAAACCAGATGGATGGAATATAATGGTGTAGAGCAGCGTTGTAGCGGCATATGATATAGAGTCAGCAGTTAGTAGGAGATGAAATTCTACAGCAGAATGTAGAATACAGTTTGCCAGGATACATTGCCCCAGAGGATGCATAATTTACATAAAAATTTAATTAAGGGTCATTTATCTAAAAAAAAATTAATAACTCAGAAGACGACACCAAAACAACACGAGAAACTAAATCCTAAAGTATGTCATTTTAAATAAGGAGACAAATCACTCCCGTTAGCTCATTGTACTTCTTCTTCCTTATGTTTCTCAGGTGTAATCTTCCTCCACTACAAGGACATGAGAAAGATACAGGAAAAAAAACAAACCTTGTCACAGCCAACCCCAGCATCTTCTATGAACAGTGAGTAAATGTATTTGAAATGTGAGCAGCTGTATTTGTGAGCCAATGTTTAAAAAAAAATTGAAGAATCATTTTTTTATTTACTGTAATGAAATTGCTATACAACACTCAGTATTTAGTATGAAGTTCTTTATTCCAAAAAACCTGCTGGATGTCACTCGCTCAATCCATGGCTGCTTGATTGCTTCCTGCAATCTTCCAGAAGATGGTTTCTTAACTGTTACCCCCTTCCAACAGTTTTTTGTTTGGTTTAGATCTGGAGGTGGCCCAGGATATCATAGATACCTAAGTTTTCAATTAATTAGCACAACTCTTTAGCCTGGTAGATGAGAACTAATTAGTGAAATCACCAGTTTTATGCACAGGGAGAACACAACATTTGCATATGCTTTATTAACATTTTTGGCCACCACTTTCACTTATCGTCTATACTGATGTCCTATCGCAGTAGACCTAGGGCGCAA
>JAAGKR010009837.1:0-22500 GCA_011419295.1 Clarias macrocephalus
CCATCCACATATAAATATTTAAATAGTTTTATACCCTTATCACACCACGCTGAGAATGTCGAGTCCAGGAGTGATGGGGGAAACAAATGGTTGTTGTTCAGAGGACCCGCAGAAGATGCCATTACAAATTTAAAGTGCCGTTTAAACTGAAACCAGATCCTAAGTGTGTTAAGAACCACCTGATTATCAGTATATACAGAGAGGGTTTTATGGGTAAAGAGGAACAGAGCAGAGCCGGTATAGAAGATCCCTTACAGGATGATAACTCCAATTTACACCAAGAGGAGACAGAAGAGTTTAGCCAATAGCAAAGTTTATGGATGTGAGCAGCCCAATAGTAAGCCAGAAAATTAGGTAATGCAAGTCCTCCACTAAATCTACATCTCTGCAGTACAGCTTTACGAACCCTAGGTGGCTTCCCTCCCCAAATAAAGGAACCAATGATCTTATCCAGTGAGACAAAAAAATGTCAAGACGCTGCTTCAGTAATTCTGGAGAGGGTTCAGTGTATAACTTTGGTCAAGATTACTAATCGCAGCTGTAAGTTCTTTAAGCCTAGCATTAATCTTTTTATTAGCAAGGACAGAATAAGAAATAATTTGACCTCTCAGGTAGCATTTGAGTGTCTCCCATAGCAATGAATATGAAACTGAATCGTTTTGATTGAAGGACAAGAACTCCTCAATAGAACTTGAGATGAATTCACAAAATTCTTTATCTGCCAAAAGAAGAGAGTTAAATCTCCAAAGTGGTGGACTACGTTTATAGGTAGAAAAGTGAATATCCAATAACAAAGGTGAACGATCGGATATTACAATACCAGAATAATCAGAAGAACTAACACACGAATTAAGATTTCTGTCAATAAAGTCATCAATCCTGGAATACAAATGGTGCACCTGGGAGAAAAAAGAACATTTTTTTGAAATTGCGAAATCTCCATGGATCAATAAGATCGTTCTGTTTCATAAAATCTGAAAATATTTTAGACATAGATGATTGAGTCAAATTACTAGGATTGGATCAAAAACACAATTCAGATCTCCACCGAGGATCAACAAATGAGTGTTCAAGAAGGGGATGTTACTCAGCAATCTATTAGCAAACTCAGCATCATCAAAGTTCGGTTCATATACATTTACCAACAAAACCTTTTTTTGCATTAGTGTACCAGCGACACTGATGTATCTCCCATTCCTGTCAGCAGTAACACTGGTCGATAAGAATGGAACTTTCTTATTAATGAGAATAGCGACTCCTCTAGCCTTCGAATTAAAGTTTGAGTGAAAGGCCTGAGCTACCCAAGGGCAATGTAACCTATTATGATCTTTAATGCGAAGGTGAGTCTCCTGTAAAAATGCAATATCAGAATTTAGACGTTTCAAGTGTGTGAAAACCTTAGAGCTCTTAACAGGGTTACCCATACCGCTGATATTCCAACTAATGAATCTAAGAGGCATGAATGACCCAGCAGTGCTGGGATCTATATTGCCATTAACCATTCAAAAAAAAAAAGAAGAAAAGAAACAAAAAAAAAAACACAACAACCATAATGCCAATGCCAGTGGACGTAAAGAGACGAAATGGGACAAACACCCCCCCCCCCCCCCCCCCCCCCACACACACCCCAAAGCACAAATACACCCAAAGTCTCCACATAACAGAACAAAGGAGACAGCAGTGGTTCCCAAAATAGCAAAAATAATCCACCAAAGTGAACGGACTAACTGGGGTCCAAACAAAAACAGGAGAGAAAAAACTCCCACCGACCTCCACACTGTATAACTGTGCGCATGTAACAATAAACCCGTTATAAATAAATAACAATAATAATAAAATAAAAACTCTCAGTACAAAATATTGTTTCCTCAGAAGGTGAACCTTCCACAAAAAAAAAAGTGGTCACCTTAATACCACCAATCAAATTACCACACAGATTAGATAAAAAGAGGTAAAAATATAAATAAACAAGACCTGTGCAAATAAATGCAGTGAGCATAGAAAGGGTTGTGATGGGCTGACCCAAAGTACAAGAATACGATATACGATTTAGTGTCTTTGAGTAACAGTAAACAACAGTAACCAGCACCACACCAAGAGAACAATGCGCAGGCAGTGTTAAACCTAACGAGAGCGTAAACACTCAGCAGCATTACAGCACCAAACTAACGGGCTACTGAGTCTCACCCAGAAATCAAAGTTTTGACATAATCACTGGCTTCCTCCGCTGAAACAAAGTTCTTCTCAACACCCTTATACGTGATGCGAAGTCGCGCTGGATGAAGCAGGCCATACCGAACACCTTCAATGCCACGGAGTTGCTGCCTGACCGTGTTGAATGCAGCCCGAGCACGTGCAATCTTAGCTGTGTAGTCAGGAAAGACTGAGATGGTCTGGCCTCCAACTTTAATCTGTCGGCGTTCTCTAGCGCGCCGTAAAATGTCAACACAGTCGCTGTGGTAACCTGCGTACACTGGCTCGCGGACGGTCACCGGGCTTGGGTGTGGGTTGGAGGGTCCTGTGAGAACGATCCAAAAGCGGCTCCTTCTCCAGATTAAACGCTTCCTTTAACAAGGAGGCCACGGCTGCAGTGGTGCACGTTTCAGGGCCCTCCGCTACTTCCACTATCCTAACGTTGTTACGCCGCGTCCTAGACTCCAAGCCTTCACATTTGTTTTCCAGCTTGGTTACGTTAACTGTGAGGCACTTGATAGTGTTTTTCATCTCCGCTATATCATCAGAGCACACAGTGAGTGCGTGCTCCATCTCCCTGACCGTAGCTTTTAGTTCGGACACGGTGGCATCGTTAGCGGCTTTATCAATCGCCAGCTGAGTCTTCACCGTTTGCAAGTCAGACTTAATGGAAGACAAAGCCTCACCGAGAGTCTCCTGAAGTTCTTTTTTTTTTATTTCATGCATGGGAGGTACATGTTTAATTTACTGTAAGTATATGTTGTGTTTGTGAGAGCTGGTCTGATCTCCAGTTAAATCTACATTGGTGTTATTAAATTATAATTATTATAAATATTGATATACAGATATTAGAACTTCAGAAGTGATATCCCACTGAAACTCATTTCTCATGAAGTCAAGAGTGAAGATTAACACCAGTGATCTCAATAATGATCAGCCAATTTATTATGAACAATTCTAATCTGGATGAGGCCGACTGTTTGGGGACGGTATACTGAAGTCTGCTTGACTTACAACAGCTGGCAAACATCTGCATTAGTTTAGACAAGGACACCCACACAGCTAAAGAAAGGTGCCAGCTTTTTTGCAATGTTTTTCCTGGTGGACTTTAGGAGCTGGACGACTACGGGAAGTGGGTGGCGTAGACCATCATGACCAAGCTGCACCCAGGGCCACCCAGGTCCACACAAGATGCAGTGGGAGAGGGACATCCAGGTCCATTTCAATACACTCAATGGGACACCGATAATGAATAGTGGAAGGAACGGGTGGGGTCCGGCTTCCTGGGGGCTGTTTTTTGGCTTTTGGGGCAGCATTGACAGAAGAGGATGGGAATGAGAAAGGTGCATCTCAAAGGCGATTTTATTTTGAGGTACCACTAAGAGGGTCCACAGTTCCCTTCTCCTCTCTGTGCAGTAATAGAGCAGCTGTTCTGAAATGAGAAAGAAGGAGAAAGTGTATGGGGCATCTGCCCTCCTCAGCCTCTCCTATCTTCCATACTTCCCTTCTGCAGCATCATAGATGTGGATCTTTTTTCTGCTGACAGGCAAATTATCCATCCTGCATCACCTGCTGAGACAGGCACGGAATTGGATTAGAGGGAGGGGTTCATCTCAATTCTGCCTTCACCAACCTTTCAGTCTTTGCAGCATCCAAAGCCCCTGGGCAGGAGAAGGCTTGGCTGGCTTGGGCTCAGTGAGCATTGGCTCATTGTAGTTCTTAGTAGTTCTGACACTCATCATGTGGAGGTTTCACTAGGATACAAGTGAAATGATGCAAGTTTTATCGACTTGGCAGTGACATGTTGAACTATTTTCTCTACTCCAGTGACTCTACTGTGTCCCGCAGACAGGAGGACACTCACATACCCAGTGCAAGAACACAGAGTGCAAGAACCGGGTGATAACACCATGTGAATCCATGGGCTGTCAGGAGCTCAGGTTGTAGTCAGCAGCTAGCAGTTTGATAGAGGCAGTCTAGCTGATCCTGAGCTGGAATTTGTGTACAATGGTGGAACTCTGCTGCTGCCTGGTTGCTCAAGAGGTCACAGTGGGCTAAAATAATGGGCTTAATTAATGAATTAATTTGATGTGCTTTGTATATACTGGTCCTTCTCAAAAAATTAGCATATTCTGATAAAGTTCATTATTTTCTGTAATGTACTGATAAACATTAGACTTTCATATATTTTAGATTCATTACACACAACTTGAAGTAGTTGAAGCCTTTTATTATTTTAATATTGATGATTTTGGCGTACAGCTCATGAAAACCTCAAAAAATTAGCATATTTCATCCGACCAATAAAAGAAAAGTGTTTTTAATACAAAAAAAGCCAACCTTCAAATAATTATGTTCAGTTATGCACTCAGTACTTGGTCGGGGATCCTTGTGCAGAAATGACAGCTTCAATGCGGCGTGGCATGGAGCCAATCTGCCTGTGGCACTGCTGAGGTGTTATGGAGGCCCAGGATGCTTTGATAGCGGCCTTAAGCTCATCCAGAGTGTCGGGTCTTGCGTCTCTCAACTTTCTCTTCACAATATCCCACAGATTCTCTATGGGGTTCAGGTCAGGAGAGTTGGCAGGCCAATTGAGCACAGTAATACCATGGTCAGTAAACCATTCACCAGTGGTTTTGGCACTGTGAGCAGGTACCAGGTCGTGCTGAAAAATGAAATCTTCATCTCCATAAAGCTTTTCAGCAGATGGAAGCATGAAGTGCTCCAAAATCTCCTGATAGCTCACTGCATTGACCCTGCCCTTGATAAAACACAGTGGACCAACACCAGCAGCTGACACGGCAACCCAGATCATCACTGACTGTGGGTACTTGACACTGGACTTCAGGCATTTTGGCATTTCCCTCTCCCCAGGCTTCCTCCAGACTCTGGCACCTTGATTTCCGAATGACATGCAAAATTTGCTTTCATCTGAAAAAAGTACTTTGGACCTCTGAGCAACAGTCCAGTGCTGCTTCTCTGTAGCCCAGGTCAGGCGCTTCTGCCGCTGTTTCTGGTTCAAAAGTGGCTTGACCTGGGGAATGCGGCACCTGTAGCCCATTTCCTGCACACGCCTGTACACGGTGGCTCTGGTTTACTGACCATGACCATAGTATTACTGTACTCAATTGGCCTGCCAACTCTCCTGACCTGAACCCCAGAGAGAATCTGTGGGATATTGTGAAGAGAAAGTTGAGAGACGCAAGACCCAACACTCTGGATGGGCTTAAGGCCGCTATCGAAGCATCCTGGGCCTCCGTAACAAATCAGCAGTGCCACAGGCTGATTGCCTCCATGCCACGCCGCATTGAAGCAGTCATTTCTGCAAAAGGATTCCCGACCAAGTATTGAGTGCATAACTGAACATAATTATTTGAAGGTTGACTTTTGACACTGGCCTCTCACCAACCTCTCATGCCCTTCCCTTCTGCTTTTCAAAACCACATTTTCTAAAACTTCAATATGATTTGCTCTGATTCTTTTGACACCCAGAATCCAGAGGAGAGCAAAGAGGATCCACCCCTGAGTCCCTGCCTGGGGTTTCCACTGCTGGTTCGGCTCCTGGTAAAACAACCTTCACCCCCACGTCATTGAGTCAACCTGCTGCCTCCACATCAACCCACCCTCACTGTCTCAGCCCAAACGCTACATCTGCTGTTTCAGAGATGGTACCTGCGTCCACAGCAGTCTAAAGTGACACACAATCTCTCCATCCATTTTATTCCAAAACTGCTCAAAAGACGAGATCAGGCCTGATGCCACTGCAGCACATCCCACCCTCTCCAGGGCCACGTCAAAATTCAGGCCACCTGCCACTAATCGAGATCAAACCTACTGTACTGCTACCTCATTAAGTCCCACACACACTACCACTGTGACTGACCCTTTACAGGTGGGTTTACAGGTACTGAAGGTCTTAGTACAGGGTGCCAAATTCTCAGAATATATAAATGATTAGACTGTAGTTCAGAAATCATCGTTTCAGTTTTTATTGTTTTTGATGATATTAAAGTGTCACCATTTAACCTGAAACTGGAGAACCTGGAGGAAACCCACCAAGCACATGGAGAACATGCAAACTCCACACACACACACACACAGACCTGAGGTGGGAATCGAACCCTCAACCCTGAACCCTTTCTAAGGCGCTGATGATTCTCAGTCATCCATGTGAAGTTGTCTAGATGTTGAGTAAAATGCCACCTGGACGTCTTTTGGTTGAAATCTGTGATCTTACCTCCAATGCTGGGTTACAGGAAAGTTTGGTTCTGTTCCTCATGTTATTCTGTATTTTAAATTCTCTTATTCTAATCTCATGATAAGTCACATGTTCTTATATATTAAACATGGAAGTCTGAACATCCGTGTCTGATCAGGCCTGCAGTCAGACACACTCATTACAATCTCATTAAACATTATTAAACCTCCACATGCTTATAAACACACTTCTGTCCCTGGGTGCTTCGTGTTTCGTCTGATAGAAAGTGTATTAATCTGTAACCGCACATCTGTAATGTACTGCACTTCAAATCTCTTTAACTCCAACTCTGTGTAAAACCTCAACCTCAGACTAAACCTGTGATGAGCTTTTAATAAACCTGATTAAGCCTTAACGAGGTGAACATGTGAATCATTTTACTCATTAATCAGTTTAATAAAGAGAACGTCAGTGGATAAAGCAAGTGTTAGAGCTGATTAAGAAAACTGCTGATGTTCTGTAGATACGTAAATAAAACAGTTGAGTGAGAATATAATCTGTTCCACTCAGCTGTACTTGAGTCTCTGAGACTTTTGTGTTAATTACTGCTGCAATGTATCAATAATTAAAGAGATAAATGTGATTAGGCTGAGGTTTTTGTCCAAACGTAGCCGTGACTACATGTTTAGTGAAGACAGCAGCCACATATTATTAGATCCATAATAAATCAGTATCGTAAACAATACAGTTTGCAACATTATTTTTATTTGTTTATATTTATAATAATTTGAATGTGATAAATAAATATAGATAAATAAGTTTGAGTACAGAATACGGTACATTTAATTAATCGTGCTGCACTAATAGTTTTTTTCTAAACAACTGTTCACTATTATTTATTCGTTTCCTTTGAGCCTGATGATGTTACACTCAGAGGAAAAACAGTGAGTGAGAATATTTACAGAATTATTATTATTATGATTAGTTTAGAATTTCTCGTGCTGAACCCACAGCGACTGATTCATCTCACCAGCTCGTCCAGCCTTCGTGTGTGTGTGTAAAATTACACAGTAAATATAAAATAAAGTCAAATCCAGTATCAGAACAAAATGTTTTTATTTATATATAAGTACAGAAAAGACAAAACATATTAATATAGATTTTAATACTTAAAGTGTAAACAAATAATTTAACACAAAATGAACGTGGTGAGACTTTTGAACCCTTTGTTAAACAAAAAGCATCATGTTTAGGAAAATGTATAAAGTGTAAATGTCCAGGACAAAAAAACAAAAAAAGCTCTACAGCTGAGCAGAGACGGTTATAAAGTGCTTCCATGTTGGACTGATGATAAACAGGTTACTTCTCTCTAAATATCGTCTTTAATTTAATTTAACTTTATTGAATTGAATTGAATTGAATTGAATTGAAGGGTTTTTTCCTCTAACGGAATTTAATCACAAAGCACCAGATTAGTCTTGGTGGACGTTTTGGTCACAGCTTTAACATCAGGCTGGAAACAGATGGCCTGAAATCTCCACCAGGTTTCCATCAGGATCTCAAGTTGAAGGTGGAAGTGAGAACAGAGCGCATGAACGCAGAAAAGAACAAACTCCTGAGTTTTATCCTAAACGTATCGTTTGCACATTGGACAGATTGCACATGAAACATGACACGCAGCCTGATAGAGAAACATTTCAGGATTAAAGTCAAGCAACACACCGACGTGCTGAACGTTACTGCATGAACATCATCAGCGTCCACAGCGGCGGGGAGCCTCCCACACGCTCCTCCATCTTCCCCTCCGGACAGGATCTCAGTTTGGCACACGATGCATCAGGACGTCTCCTGTCGGGTTGGTGTTCAGCTGCTACGTATCTACACCTCTTTACAAAAACTGAACACGTGACGTGACACCAGAATGCACAAGATCACAACGCTCAGGAACATGCTTTAGAGGACGCGTCGGTTCTCTGTGTTTATGAAGCATGCAACATCTAAACACGTCTCCGATGACCTCTGTGCTGGAGAAGCTCATGTCTTAACTTCCTGTTACAGCTGAACAGAACAATAAAATAAGAATTTTTTAAAAAGTCACTTTTGAACACGTCTGATGCAGAAAAGTGAAATCCCCCCCCCCCACCACCCCTCCCCCCCCTCAACCTACACCCCCATGCTGTGACTCTGTCCCGCGCTGGAGAGACAGATGACGTTCGACCCTGAATCACGCGTCTTACTGGCAGTGTCTGAGTGGAACCGTGTGGAACATTAGAAAGAACGTTCTGTAAAAAACACTGTTCAAGTTTCAGGTTTGTTTGTCTTTTTTCACACGTTAGCGTTGTGATGCGGAGAAGCGGCACCGGGCTCGACTTCGCCTGCATCGCAGTGGATTTTCGCCCTTGCATTGATCTGCATTGAGTTTGGTGTCAGTAGTGTGTCGGAGGTCCAGCGCCCCCCTCTGGGCGCACACACCACTGAAAACATAGCAAAAAAATACTAAAAAATATACTGAAAATGAAACTAAAGTCTTTGCAAACGTGTCTCGTAACATCCGTCCGTACGCTGCTGTCGGGTTCTGACGGATCACAGCACCGTCTCCTGCGCTTTAGCGTCCGTGAGGAAGGCGTCCAGCTGTGACAAGTCCACCACTGCATCGCTCTTGTTCAGGGAAATGTCTTTGACGTGGTCCTCATCGGTTTGGTCCTTGGCGAAATTGACGAATACCTGAAGAACATTAAATAACTGCGTGAGTGTTTAAATTACCTCCAAAACAGAATGAATTATGGAGCAGATGCACCAAATCCATCTCCACGTTTAGCAGTAATGGGATCATTTAAGGCTTCTAGCTTCCATACTTCTGCTGAACAACTTTTATGACTTGGAAGCTCTGCAGTAGAGCTCAGAAAGGTTCACATGATGGAGCAGCCTTAGAGTTCTAGGTTTTAAGAGTGTGCAACATCTATAGACACTATGTTGAGTTAAATAAATCAAGCAGCTGTTACGTCTACACTCGACCCAGCAGACGTTACTGACTGGCACAGGCTACTACTGTAGGACAATCTAGAGCCCAGGTCTTACTTGGTCTAGAGTGGTCTGTGAGACGGAGTAGTCCTCGATGTGGAGCTGCTTTTTGTTCTTGGACAGGATGCTGAAGATCCGAGCCAGTGAGGAGAGCGAGGATGGAAGCTGGTACTGCAGCATGTTCCTGTGTTTCTCCTTCAGGATGCTGCCGGGTAACTCGCGCTCGATCAGCTCCATCACCGGCTCCAGGCGAGGCTCAGAACCTGCCACTCGCAGGACGATCGTGTAGCCATCACCAAACCTGAAGGGAGAACACAGATCAGAGCCTGATCCAAAACCCTGATCTACAGGAGCTCCACAGCAGGAATATCCACAGCATGGTGCAGAAAGGCGTCATCTGATAACGAACCACGTTCTCCTGATAAAAGTTCCTACCTGTTCTTCAGATGCTGGACGCTGCCCAGGCAACGGAACCTGCCATTGACCATGATGGCCATGCGAGTGCACAGAGCCTCACACTCCTCCATGCTGCAACGTAAAAAGAGAATAAAGAGACTTAGATGTGGCACCTCCAGTAGAGCATTTAAATAAAGCATCATCTAGAACTTTAAAATCTACTCGAGTTTGTGATTCTTTGTGATGTGTTATGTGGAACCCCATGACAGAGGCACCTAAGTACCCATAACCACTCAAACAACCCATAAGGAAGCGTTATGTAGTGGAGTGTGTGGCTGTTTCCCTGCTGGTTCGTACCTGTGTGAGGTGAGAACAACAGAACGTCCCTCTTTAATGATGCTGAGGATGCAGTTCCACAGAGCGCGTCGTGCTTTGGGGTCCATTCCAGTTGTGGGTTCATCCTGTTCCAAAAACAACGACAAAGTCAAGCATGAATTGATAGAAAAACACAGGAACTGGGTCAGTGTGTGGCTTGTTTCTGTCTGGTAGGACGTTCCAGCCCTATTGAGGAGTTAAAGAGGAGAAAAGGGCAACACAGTGTGGGGCAACACGCAGGGCAGAGGGGGATCATCTGACCTCCAACACCTCATCCCGAGTCTCTTCATGAACTAATGATCTGATCTCTAACATTTTGCTCACCAGGAACACCACAGGCGGGCCTCCGATCAGAGCGATGGCCGTGGAGAGCTTGCGCATGTTTCCCCCGCTGTAGCTTCCAGCTGATTTGTCCACATATTTGATCAGACCCAGTTTACGGATCCCCCACTCGGCCACCTGCAGACATCAGCATGACGCAGAGACATTTTACACACACACACACACACACACACACACACACATGTCCTACTGACGATGTCCTTAAATTCTGCATATCCGTAACATCGCGTCTCCCTGGAGGAGTACTAACCTCACACACTTCTTTTTCCGGGACTCCGCGCAGGATGGCGTAAAACTCCAGGTGCTCTCGGCCGGTCAGCAGCTCATTGATGGCGTCAAACTGAGGACAGTAGCCCATGTTCTGATGCACCTCGTCGATCTCCGTCAGCACGCTGAAACCCCAAACAGTTTTTTTCCTATAACGTATTCATAATCGCGTGCTGTATCTATAAGAGCAGAGTGTTTTCTTTCGCTCAGCGTACCTCTTGCCAGCCAAATACGCCTCTCCACTCGTGACAACCGAGTCTCCAGTCAGCATCTTGAAGGTGGTGGTTTTTCCAGCACCGTTCACACCGAGCAGTCCGAAGCACTGCAAAGTGAAACGTCATGTTTAACATCACACCTGAAACGTCACGACTTGACTCCATCTCACGATGCTTTACCTCTCCGCGTGGAATCCCCACACACAGTCTGTCCACCGCTGGCTTCTGCTTCCTCTTATACACCTGTGAGGACATCAAACCGTCACTCTCCCACTTAAAGCTCTCGTCCTTCAGATCTCATTATATGTATGTGATGTAGGAGAAACGGCTCACCTTGGTCAGCTGCTTGAGCTCCAGGATGTCGTTCTGTCCACCTCCGCTCTGAATCCTTTGTCTCTCCCTGGCCACGTCCTCGTCCTCGTCGCTGATGGGCTTCAGGTGAGCGTTAACGTCTCTGTAGACACCGAGGTTTAGTCAGCAAAGAGAGAACATCAAAGATCCGTAGATGTAACCAGCTGAGGAGCTGAGGAGTTACCTGGCCTTGATGCAGAAGCGATACTGTATGAGCACAGTAATACTGAAGAAGACAACGCCTTCTACTGCCATGGCAAACAGGTTCTTCCCCACCATGTCCCATTCCAGAGGAGAACGGAAGCGGTTCTCACCTGAGGAACCACAAATCATTTATAGACGTCCAGCTGAACACAGCTTACGTAGAACGTGTGTAAAACTAAAGGAGCAGCTCAGATCATACCGAATCTCTCCAGAGCATCAGCCATGGCCTGGTTCTTCACCATGTCGATCAGCCCACGTCCCAGGCAGAAGTGAGGGAAGATCAGGAAGACGTTTTTCAAAATGTCATTAATGCCACCGATCTCCTGCATCGAGACAGAAGGTTCAGTTTTAATCGAAAGCCTTGACTGAGAATCAGAAGGTCACAGTCTGTTTATTATAGAGGAGAGAGGTGGGATCTTAAACCTGATTCAAAGAATATACACCCCCTCCCTGCTCTTGTCCTGCTTCTCGAACAAAGCTACACTGGATTTTTATTAAAAAACATCTTTAATTATTCCTCTTGTTCCCCTCGTTAATGTTCATGAGTCAGGACTCACATTGTTACCGAACAGCTCCAAGACGAAGGTGGAGACGCTGCCGTTGATCCCAATGAGGATGTTGACGCTGGTGAGGACCACGTACGCCGTGCTGGGGATCTTAAAGAAGAACGACGCTGGGTACATCAGGGGAGTTATGGACCAGCTGTACAGAGACCAACACAACAACACTGAGTTACTCGAGTCTCGAGGGGACGTGCAGGTTTAACAGCAAGCGGCAGGAAGGAGAAGTTACCCATAGAGGAGTAAAAGCAGAGCGAGGACAGGCAGGTTGGTGGAGGAGACGTAGGCCTCCTGCTGGAAGCAGACGAAGATTATGATGACCAGGGTCGCAGGGACGATGTAGTTACACTGGAGGAGAAATACAGGACAGGTTCAGTTAATGTACATCAAAGAAAGAAAACTGATCATTTTAATATAAATCTGTGCTGCTGTAATGAATCAGCAGCTTCTGACCAATCAGCACACAGAACTGTACATGATGTCATCCCTGATCTCTCACCATGTCCCACACAAAGTTGGCGAGCCAGTAGAGGAAGGGCTGAACCCCGCTGATGAACTGCATGTGCTTGGCTTTGTTCACTCTCTCCTGAATGAGGAAGACCACAAAACTGGCCGGGACGAAGGACATGGCGAAGATGACGCAGATGGAGACCAGGACGTCGACTGAGGTGGTCATCCTGAGAAGACATCGGCGCGTCATGTGGAGGTCAGAGAGATGCGACACGGTTATGAGTTTAAGGTCTGTGTGGTTACTCACAGGGCCACCTGAGAGAGCTGCTCCTTAGTGAGGTTCAGCGGGTGGTTGAAGGCTCTGATGGCGAATTTGGCAGGGTTTAGACCGGCAGGCAGGCTGGCACGCAGGATCCCGTTGTTCATCACGTTGAGGAACGCAGTGATGCTGTGCCAACCCTTGTTATTGAACCAGATCTGCACATGAAGACGAGAAGATTGTGTTTGATTCATAACCGTCACAGATCCCTGGTTTCATTTCTTTGACATCAGAACAGCTTCAGGTTACATGATACACTGGATTCACTTTAAACACACACACACACACACACACACACACACACACACACACCTTGACGTTGTTCTTGGTGTCCAGGTTACTGACGAAGCTCGATAAACTCCTAAAGAACCTGTCTGCTGCCGTGCCCTGTTCCAACGACAAAACTAATCAGGATCTTTACAGAAATCCAACTTACAAAACAAAGAAGAATAAACACTGTACTGATTAATTACTCTGTCCACTTTCTACACACTCACTCTTTCCAAGTTGAAGCGAGCGCGCATGTAAGCGATGGCCTTGGAGATCTCATCAGAAGGGGGCAGGCCAAGGGAACTTCTGGCACCCAGTGAGAATCCACCATATCTATGATCAACCAGTGAGAGAAGAGATCAGACACACTGGTTCTAATTGTATGTTGTCTATACAGAACCGCACAATCATTTCACGATTACACACAAAAGCTTTGCACTTATCATCCATAATTTGAATAAATTCACTAATAGATTTAAAAAGTACCTGAACTCGTTCACCCACAGTTTGTTCTTCAAGCTGCACAAGAACATAAAATAAGAGACTGTTGTTAGAGATTTACAGACGTGTCACCACCCAGCATCGCTCCACATCTGCGTCTAATCGTCTCCTCACCTCTTCCCAATAATCTGTGCGTAGGTCTTCACCAGGTAGTCGGAAATGTTCCTCCCAGTCAGGTTCTGCAGCGTGTCCGTACTGCTGACTTTAATCTACATCAGTAGAACAGAGATGTGGTTTTAAACCACTGATAAACGCTTCCATCACTACAAGCACATAGCAAGAACCTGGGAGCGCCTCGGTGTTGACTGTACCTGTGGTGGAGGCAGACCTCCCGCTCCTGCAGGACACTCCGGCAGCATCTTCTTCTTCTCATCACAGCTGCACTCGCACAGCGGCGACGGGTTTTCCATACTCCAGTTCCCGGTCCGGAACATGTCTGATACGGTCTTGGAAATCTCAGGAACGGTCCAGTCACTGTCTCGGATCGGACATAACCCACCTCTGTTTAATACAAACGCAAACTGTTAGCGTTCATTATGTTCATTTGTTCAATAACTCGAGACACAGCTGAGTTTGTGTAGATTCATGTCTCGGGAGGATCACTGTTGTGATTTTACAACATGATTACAGACTTTTAAACTGTCTAAGCTGCAGTACTACAGGATTTAACACACGTCTCAGTAGGGGGCGCTCTTTCACTGAATTGTCTTTTTTTTTCTTTCATTTTCAAGACTTTAATAATTGTGGCAGAAATTGATTATCAGCCTTTCCATGACTCACCCCATGGTGCCGTCCTCTGAACAGCGCCCACTGTAGGCTGGACTGTCTGTTAACACCTCGAGCAGCTTGTTTGTTTGCACATCCTCAGGTGCATCGTTACTGAAGTGAGACGTAAGGAGTCAGTAAGACTTTGGGGTCATTGTTTGTACTTTAATCTCTAACTGTGGTGTTGGTGTTGGTGTTCACCTGACGAAGGTGTACTGCTCCTCGTACATGCTGGGCTCCATCTCCAGGCTCGGGTACTTTCCAAAAGGTGGCACGATTAAACTGAAGACCAGGGCAATGCACACGAACACGGCTGGAAGAACAATCTGGAAGCGGCAGGTGTTGTTTAGAGAAAGGTTCAGAAGGGTTGAACAGTTAGTAGTTTGAGATGATCTACTCACCTGGGCAAAGAATCCCTTCCGAGAGCGACGCGCATACAGGAACCGTTTCCAGAGCAACGCCACAAACTGCTGCCGCTTCAGTCTCCATCCTTTGACCTGGTATGAACCTTTTCCGTCAGAGACTCCGAGCCAGTCAGTCTCACGGGATTCTGTAGAGGGAATCAGACTAGTCTGTCACGCGATGTGGATAATGAGGAGATGGTGTTCTGGGTAATGAACAACGAGAGACAGACGTACCTGGATCAACTTCTGAATCATTTAAATCAAAATCATCCTCAGTGAAGGGCTTCAGGCAGCTCTGATGGTCACCAAACGCGTGCCGGCGGTGCCTCCGTGGAAGAACAGTGCCATCTGGTGGAACAGAAACATTATCAGAAGAACTTTGTTTTCTCTGAATCTGATATTTAGAGAGATGATATTCTGACTACATTCTGTTTGATCTTACCCGAGGTAACAGCATCAACCCCGTTATCGTTCGCAACTTTCAGGAATATCTGCACCATAGAGAAGAACCTGGTCAAAACTCCATCACACTCAGCACCACAAAGACGTTGTATATTATCTCTGTATCTACACACTGATGTACCTCCTCCAGCGTGGTGTCTGAGATTCCATAGCTGGAGATGCCGAGGTCGATGAGGCGATCGTCAATCTCGTGGAAGAGTTCCACAAAGGCTCCGTCCTTCGCCGCTTCATACGGCAGTACGTAGGTGATCTCATGGCCCAGGTCCTCCACCAGTCTGGCTGAGGGAACGTGCTTGAAGATCACGTTGGAGATCAGAGAGATGTCTGGAATGTAAAATATTAAACAAGTAGATATTAGAGCATTTTATTTCTCAGCGACTTTATCCTCACCTGTTTGGTTCGTCATGTTAAAATCTTACCGACGGTGGTCGTTTCACTTTCATGGTCACTTCCAAGGCCGGCATCAGAGCTGCTTTCAGAAACGCTGTCATCCTGCATGGACAGAATCATCCATGTAAACACAGAGACTTTGAAACGTTTTAATTCAGGCTGCTCTCTCACACTGCTACGAGCTTCTGACCACAAACCTTCTTGAGACTGTTCTTAGAGTAGGACACGGTGCTGCTGGAGTTGCGACATGAGCTGAGAGACAGGTCAAAGTCCCTCTTGACCAGTGTGAGGTAGTATCCAGTGCCCAGCTGATTCTTCAGGAACAGTGAGGAGCCCACACAGCACAGCTTCCCGTGAGAGATGATGGCGATGCGGTCGCCCAAAATGTCGGCCTCGTCCATGTGGTGGGTGGAGAGGATGATGGTTCGACCTGAGGAGGATAAAAACCATTCTAAACCTTCTGATCGTTCATAGTAAGACATTTTACAGAGTTAAACTTTTAAAAGATTAATTCTCCGAACCTTGACGATACTTGAGCAGCAGGTCCCAGATGCCCCTGCGAGCGTATGGATCAACCCCAGCTGTAGGTTCATCCAGGATCACAACCTTTGATCCGCCGACAAACGCCAAAGCCACAGAGAGCTTCCTCTGCATTCCTCCTGTAAGAGAATCAACACCAGGTAATGTAAACCAGGTCTGAGCCGCTTCCTGGACCTTCTAGATCTTTCATATCTGCTTACCTGAAAGCTGACTGGTGCGAGATTTGCGTTTGTGAGGGAGGCCTAAATCTGTAACAATCTGATCCATCTCAGACTTCACCGTCTCCTCTGATAGGCCCTTCAGACGGGCATAGAACCAAATGTGCTCTTCTACCGTCAGCCTGCGGCCCAAGGAAGAACAACAAGATTTAGAACAAACGTTACCAAGTAACGTTCATTGAGTCCAATTGGTGTTTGGTTCACGCTGTGGAAACACCTACATGCTGAACAGTACGTTGTGCTGAGGACACACTCCCAGGTTCTGACGGATGGTGCTTAGATCTGACCGGATGTCTTTGCCCATGATGTAAGCAGTGCCAGACGTGGGAGGAAACAGGCCAGTCAGAATGGACCTGGTGGGGGAAAATCATCAGTCAGTCATTCGACAGTTAACACCTGACATTT
This sequence comes from Clarias macrocephalus, assembly GCA_011419295.1. Classification (NCBI taxonomy): domain Eukaryota; kingdom Metazoa; phylum Chordata; class Actinopteri; order Siluriformes; family Clariidae; genus Clarias; species Clarias macrocephalus. The sequence continues at coordinate 16,847 of JAAGKR010009837.1, forward strand.
GACAATCTACTGTATATCTGGTGTAGATGAGGCTCCTAATCCTACATGGTGGTGGTCTTTCCTGCTCCGTTGTGGCCCAAAAAGGAGGTGATCTGACCCTCATAGAAGCCCAGGGTGAGGTCGTCCACGGCCAGCTTGTTGCCATGTCTGTACACCTTCACCAAGTTCTCGATGTAGACACCAGGCTCCAGATCAGCTGGTACCTCCTCAATGCAGACCGCTTTGGGAAAACCAGATCATTGAGATCCTTACAGTTATTTATTGGAGCGAAAAATAAACAAACATAAATACAAAAATAAACAAACATATATACAGCACATACCTTCTGCATTTTCTTTCTTGTTCGTGGAGGAAGCTGTTGTCCAGCCACATTTCTCTCCACACCAGTAGGATTTGGTGAGGGGGAAGTACCATGGCCGGGGGATGCCATACTGACCTGTGAGTTCAAACCATACCACAAGCACATAAACAAATGCCGAGTCTTGACTTGTGACTCATCAAAACGTATAAATGTTGAATGAGCTGAAACCTGAGAACTGAGGGACTACCTGGGAAGACAGCCTCAATGTACCACGTCATGATGCCGTACAGCACTGAATCTATGAGCATGAGCGAGATGGAGGTGGTGAGGCTGTAGTTGTCCTCCTGCATGGGGCTGGACAGGAGGTTATCCCACTGAATGCCCACTCCCTGCTCCTCAAACAGCGCAAAGTACTCGCAGCCGAAACCGAAAGCCACAGGGGACAGCAGGCTCTGGGGGACAGAGACATCGGTTAGATATCAAGATATCCTCTGAAGCCCTGGTGATATCATGATGAGAACCTCTCCTCTGATGAACACACCACTCACCACGACCACTTTAGTGCCGAAGCCCACGTAGTCCTGCCAGGCCACACACAGGACGTAGGGCAGGTATAGGGTGAAGTAGATGATTCCCCCGCAGGCGGCTGCCAGGTTGGCCCGAGAGAACAGCGTGCTGATCAGGAAGCACTGCATGATGGTGACGATGGCGAAGGACACCAGGAAGAAATACACCACACCCGGGTCACTGTAGGGCAGAAGGTTCCCCATCTGTATCGAGGAAAGAAATTGAGATCAGTGGAGCAAAATGCAATTTATTTATTTATTTGTTGATTTTAATGATACTGGAAGCGTTTCGAGGTTTAGGATGACGTTATGGAAATCATCATTTATACTGTATGTGGATGAGTGTCGCACCTTCAGGATGAGGACCAGCAGGGCGGCGCTGATGAGCAGTGGGATCAGGCTGCTAATAAACCAGCTCAGCCACAGGATCCCGTTGTCCAGTCCCATAATCCTCATGGTCTCCTTCAGCCGCGCCTCTTTCTCATACACTATGCCTTTAATGATGATGGCCACCGAGTACATCCAGGCCAGGGTCATGAAGAGCGGCATCGAGCGGCTCATCACTCGCAGGAAACTACGCAATAAACGACAAGACAAAAATCAGGAGAATTAAACAACAGACAGGGTTCAAAGAAACAACCATGAAAAAGTGGACAAACGGTAAAAATAAAGTTAAAGGTATCACACTCACATATCGTCGACGTAACACGGGTACGGCATCTGCTGAATGTAGACTCCCGTTTTCTCTTTACTGCCCGTCAGAGCCCGTATGATCCCGTGCTCGATGACGTCCTGGAGGTATGTAAACCCTCCCCAGATGTAGCGCAGATCCTCGAACGGGTCAGCACGAGGCCCGGGGTCCCAGTACCTGGCGGGTCAGAGCACAAGATTCCCCCGAGGATAAACACCTGCAAGCTGCAGCACGTCACACACAAACAGCCGATCGTTTAAGAAGTAAAACAGGTCCTTACCCGTCTTTGATCTTGTTGGTGCGCTCCACGTTGTCGATGTCCATGCGAATCTTGTAGCTGACATCGGGAGGAAGCTCGGCGGACTCGGCCTGCATGTCCGGAAACACGATCCCGGCCCAGAACTTGCGATTGTCCAGAAGACGCATTGATTTATTCACCAGACGCTCCTCAGTCGACACCGGCTCCAACTTGTCCAGGTTCACACACTTCAGATCAAACAGAAGGAAGGAAGGAACATGAGATTCAGGAGCATGAAAGCAGAAATGTGACTTCACGCTGGTTCTGGTTTTTATTAAGCATTAAATTAAAACTTTAAAGGATTAAGAATTACATAACGAGCAGGACACATCGTACAGCTGATATTAAACACACACTGTAAAAGCATTTCATTCAGTGGGGATACAAGTGTGTGTGTGTGTTTACCTCCATGAACCGTGAGATGGTCAGAATGGCCTGGTCCGTCTCGTTAAACACGTCTCTCCAGGTGTACCCTGTCCCCGGGGGACGCGTGTCCTCGGAGGCCTTAGATAAGAACTGTGAAATGTCCTCGACTCTCCAGTCCGTCCCCTTCAGCCTGTCGTTGAAGAACTGAGCACTGGCGTTATTCTGGAGCAGAGTCTACAGAGGGATGACATCACACATCAGACACTCGCATCACTCGTCCTCATGTCCATCACCAGCCAGCGATACATACAGCAGATAGAAAATAACCTGCAGTGATATTACTGGCCACTATGTGGTGCTGTGGCATTTAATTTAAAAAAGTGCCTCATCACAGTGAACTCACTCTCACTAGATCCAGTTCCTCACTGTTCTCCATGAAGTCCCAGACCTTCACCCTCATCTCGTCCCACATTCCTCCTAAATCCCGCAGAACTCCGAACTCCTGGAACGTCTTATTCACCTGAGACAGTTAGAGACAGTTAGAGAGACAGTTAGAGAGAGTCTCCACATGCAGTAAACTGATATTAAGTCCTCGTCCCTCAGGTTAGAGACGGACCTCGTGGATGATCCTGCGCGTGGCCGGGGTGTCGGGTGTGTATAAGATCTTGCCCATGAGCAGAGGCTTCAGCGCTCTCCAGATCATCCGCGAGATGGGACTCGACTCCAGATTCTTCATCATGTTGTTGCAGTACGGAGCTGAAGGAGCAGCGGGAGAGCAAATCAAACTCAGCTGCACACTTTAGCTAACCATTTTGGGCATGTAACAGGTTTATATACAGCAGAACGCAGTGCACTTAGTTCTAGAACTTTCTAGGATTTTCACAAGTCAATATGTAAAAGCACAGCAGATGTGCTCCAGATGTGTGTGCTGTCGAAGCGTCTGACACTCACTAGACGTGTTGTCGTAGGCGGAGACGGACTCGCTCTCGTTGTCGTTATGGTTACCGAACAGGGCCTTGTAGTTGTTATCCTCGTACCAGTTGAGGGATTTGATCTTCAGGCCGCCGCCCTCTGGGTGCCCACACACGATGCGCGACACGGCCTGGTACACGTGATTGGGCGTGCGCGTGCTGTTGCCGGTCAGGAACAGGATCTCGTTCCGCATGTCACGCCAACTCTTCATGCTCACCAGCTGAGAGAGAGAATCAGGAACGGTCAGGCATTACTGAGACACACAGAACATCAGGAGCAACAGCTGGAGCGTTTATAACCGAACATCTCGCACTGGAGATTAATAAACAACAAACATGTTTACTCAATTAAAATGCAAAAACTAAAAATAATTTTTTTCCTCTTTACTTATTCATTGACAGCTATGACTGTATATATTTACTGAGATAAACAGTTATAAACTCTCATTGAACTTTCACTGGGAAAGATCAAAGGTTTTTAAAACATACATTTTTACATATTGAGAGCAAGAGTGAGAGGATTAAATTTTTTCCTATAGTGACATTTTAATGCAATTTATGCAATATGCATGTGATAATGCAACTAAAATGTGATTTTTAAAACTAATTTCTATTTAAAAATATTCTTAAAATGGATAAAATCTGAGACTAAAACACAAAGCCTGCGTCAGCCTGTAGGGGGAGCCACTGAGTGCAGGAGAAATACAGCAGGGTTACTCCAGATCAACCAAAGACGTTAATGAAGCTCACGCTTAATCAACACGTCTCGTCCGCTGTGTAAGCAATACCGTGTGTGTGTGTGTGTGTGTGTGTGTGTGTGTGTGTGTGTGTGTGTGTGTGTTTGGGGTTACTACAGGTCTTCTTGCTGTGGAAAAGCCACGCTGGTGCTTTAGAGAGGGACGTGTGTGCAGAGGGAGAACTGTTCCCTCTTCGGTACTTTACTGTGATGCTACGTTTCCGTCCATATTAAAGAGAAGCGAGAGGTCACTCTGGGTCAGGCTGCAAATTAGGAAGCCGAGCTGCACAGACAGCATGTTTGGAGGAGGAGATGATGGAGTTTATCTAGAGGAACATATCTGAGCTGAGCGGCTTCAGGGTCGAGCAGCTCCACTGTGTCACTGTTATCTTTCTCAACATAACGACGTCTCATCTCCTGATTTCACTCTTATTAAAGGTCTTCTTCAGTTTTCACTCTCCATCTCTCTCGTTACGTCCTGACGGCTCGCGTCTCCTTCCACACACGCGCCTTCCCGCTCAGTCGCACCGAGCTGAATCATCTACTACAGCATCCTGATCAGCCACGAACACCAGCTCCTGTAAACACGCGAGCAAGAGCCGAGAACGACCTGGAGTAACCTCCCCGTCCCGCAGCCTGGCCACGGGGTTACTGCAGTTCAGCGAGCGTGAGAACAAAAGAGGAGCTGAGCAGTGCAGTTGTTTCTGTTTCACTTCCTTTCTAAAAGCTGACAGTCCTGGTGTTTTTGTCGGAGCTCATCATGTGACATATTTTCACCTTCCTGCATGTACACAAGTCGACGCCTGTTCGGGCGTCTCTCTCTCTCTCGCTCTGCTTTACTTAACGTACACACTCGGGTTTTATATAACAAAGCAAAAACAGCGGCAGTGACTCAGAGTGACCCGATGTTCAGCCAGCGATCTGCCAGCGTCTCGGTAAATCACTCGTCACTTTCTCACTCGGATCCGGTTTCTGGAGAAAATCTGCCAAACCCGAGCGAGTCGCCAGAGAACCGCAGCGAGACATTTCAAGCGTCTACTCTTGTCTCCTCCATGTGCTTCATATCCTAATGATGAAACCAGATGATTTCCATACAACATGGTTTAGTGGGCGGAGCTAACATACATATGAGCTCAACTGTCTTTTAGCCAATCATCACATCGAATGTATGTCACGAAGACACAGTAGTTGTCATGGTAACACTGGACAAGGTGCAGGTTTACATAATTTATCCTGATATTAGTCAAATGCATGAGGCGTTCCCTCGAATTTGCATATCCTTATATTAAACACGTCCATAATTTCGCATGTTTAATGAGGTGGGCGGGTCAGAAATGTTGTGTTCTTCAGATTGCAGGTTATTTTTAGCCACAAGATATAATTAGTAAAATAAGGCCGGGTCAGTGACATGACGTGAAGCAGTGTCCTGGGAACTGTAGCGGACGCATCGGGTCTCTCTATCCGATATCTGATTTTGCATCCAGAAGAAGACGAGGGCTATTTTTGGAGAGACTCACCTCGACAGCCAGAGATCCCAGACTCTGCAGGAGCGCATCGGTGGCCAGAGACACGTCCTGGACGACTTTAGGGTCGGACCTGACGTCCTTCTGCACAGAGACAAGAGAAAGAAGGACACGTGAGGAAACAACACATCGGTTTGCTGTGGACGTGAGCCGGTTAATACTGTGGTTCACCATCGGGACCCTGAATTACTGGAACAGAACA
>JAAGKR010009838.1:0-25051 GCA_011419295.1 Clarias macrocephalus
GTGTTTTTAAAAGATGAATTTCACTAAACGTTTAAGTGATCTCCCGTCATGTTTATTCAAAAAACCTTTCTTCCTCAAAGTTGTTTGCTTTGCTTGATGCAAGACAAAGCAGACACAGGATACGTCTTCTGACATGGTGGGATTAGAAATCTCTTTAAGAAGCTTCTCACTGCATCAGTTAGAGTTAAATAACACGTTGCAGCCAAACCTTATTAAATCACTGCAGTAATTATACGATGGAGGAATCTTAACTATTTACTTAGTTACATACAGGAGGTGTACCTTTTATTTATTTATTTTTAAACCCACTCTCCAGTATGAAAATGAAAATAAAATAAAAAATGAAGCGTAAAAGCTCGATAAGTGTTTTGTCGCGGTTTGTCCGGATATGTGGATATAAAGCGGGCAGCGTCTCTGCATCAGGCTGAGGTGAAGCTGCATCTCAAACCGCCACGTTCTTCTAATCATTAGTGAAGTATGTAGACTACATGACGCTGCTGTTTCACTTCTTACGTAGTGCATGTAGGTAGCGCATAGTGTGTCGTTTGGGATGCAGCCGGAGTGTTATTGATAACAGGAGTAGGGAAGAGAGAGAGAGAGAAATTTAACACTAATTTTATTTCTGTTAGTGTGAATTAACATTACCAGCACACACACACACACACACACACACACACACACAGTATAAGGCAGAGAAAGAGAGAGAGAGAGAGAGAGAGAGAGAGAGAGAGAGAGAGAGAGAGACAGAGAGAGAGAGGCTGACAGGTGGCCACTCAAAGCCTCATTCATTCTTGTGCAGAGAGAGTGTTGTATCTTCTCTGCTCATTTGTAGTGTCATGGTGTCTCTCTCTCTCTCTCGTCATCTCTCTTTTTCTCTATCTGTCCCGCTCCTCGTCTCTTTGTCTCCTCGCCTCTCTTTCCTTCGATCCATCTGTCACTCTGTACCTTTCTCAGATTGCCCCTCTCTGTCTCTCTCTCTGTCCTGTGCCGTGTGCCCTCTCGGGCTCCTCCCTGCAGCACCGTGTGGCCGAGCACGCCTCACGGTCGAGTTCCGCCTTTGGCTCGCTTCTCGATTCGGATCGAACCAGACTGGATTCACACGTAGTGGTGCATCAAGTGCTTTCCATCAGAAAGGAGCGAGTGACGCCGGCGAGAGAGAGAGAGCGAGAGCTCTACATTAACATATGAAGTGAGCTCTTAGAGACAGGGGCATTCCGACGGTCCACTGCTTGAGGGTGAAAGAGAGAAAATAAATAAATAAATAAATCAAGCGGGTGGAAATGAGCATCGAGGGGCCGGGAGCGTGAAAGCGATTTGACCGAGCGCATGTTTCAGCAGGGAAGTTTCTCACCTAGCAACGCTGCCTGCTCGTTTCCCAGATGAGACGTCTATGGAGACATCAGGACTGTGTGTATGTGTGTGTATATGTGTGCCTGAGACACGATGGAGAAATGGCACATGAGAGAGTGAGAGAGAGAAAGGGTTTCATTCCGGCTGACACCTGTAGCGAGTTTAGTCGATGCAGCTATTGTGCTTCGTTCATTCATTTAATAAACACGAGCTCGATTTGTTAATCACGCGTAGGAACAATTAGCACCGGTTGCGATGATTAGCGTGAAACCGCGTAGCCGTTCCTCATAGTGGAGAGGGGGGTTCGTCTGCAAAGGCGCCAGATACACCAGAAAAGTGGTGCAGTGAGGGAAAAATGCAGCTTTGTTACACACACACACACACACACACACACACACCTGAGCCTAGAGGAACACTGTGTCACCACACATCCACACTGATTTGCTTCATTTCAGGGAACCCAGTGTTCTAATGGCGTCGACCCAAATCAATCAGGCGTCGCGAAGGACGACATGGCGTCCTGCTTCCTCAAAGTCCTTCCACGTGTCACGCCTCAGGACGTGTGTATGAACTCCGTCTTCAAAACCTGTCATGGTTTGATTACTAATCGTCACGCGCCAATAAAGAGGAACAAACGGAGAAAGAAGATTATGAAGCTTGTCGAAGAGTCATGGACTAGAATCCGCTCTGGCAGGGACGGGGTGAATGAAAGGCGCGGTGACTGCTTTGCGGCAGAGGAATCGAGCGGTTCTGCCCATTTTTACATCGGTTATATTTACACACTGCGTCCCCTGGAGGCCTGTCCTCTAAAGTGACGATTAAAAGTGGGTTTCCTTTTCTCTGGTAGCTTCAACACCGAAGAGGAATTCGCTCACATTTCCCTAAAGAGCTTCCGGTCATCTATTCCATCATCTATTATGATGATGATGATTGACTCGTGCAGATGTGAGAAAAAGGATGGTGCTCTGACACTAATCAGGAATGTCTTTTTGGAGCCAAACGTCTGTAAACAAGTACAGGTTGTCCCCTATTTATGAGCGAGTTCGGTTCCAGGAGCCTGTCCGTAAGTCGGATTTGTTCATAAGTCTGACAAAGTGAGTCTTAAATACGCCTTTGACACAAATATACAATGTAAAGCATACAACTAATAATCCACCTGACTAAATCTCTGTCCCCTTTTCCCCATCATGTGGCCAAAAACATTAATCACCCCTAAGGAAATGAATCTCGTTTAGCCATTTTGTCTCAGAGTTAGTTTCACCCATAAGAAATAATAGAAACTCTGATGATTCGTTCCACAACCCAAAAATATATTCATATGAAAATAATGTATAGAAAATACAAAGTAAAAATAAAACAACTTTGTAAAGGAGGTAAAGTGCAGAAAATTTTGACTTTTTAATCTCCAGACAGTGTGTCTAATACTTACGACACAATCTTACAAATATGACTAATATATAGAAGTGACTATAACTAGACATCTCACTATTATTTCTCAGTATGGCTTTATATCTTGATGTTCTGGCTAATTACTATTATTATTATTTTGAAGAGGCTATTAAATATCTTGGAGTGTGTGTGTGTATAGGTGTCTTATAATTCCAGTACATCAGTGTTCTATGAACGAGGTCTTGCGCTACGACACGGTTTCATTATCAAGTTATTGACAGGGATTAGATGTAAGCTCAAACTAAAAATCTAGTCTACAACAGCGTAGCGCAGCGACCTCAGGGACCGAAGTCACGTGTCTACACTGATCTGGTGTCAAACTCCGCCCCCCAGTAGGGGTCAGTAGGGACGGGAATCACCAGTCACCTCACGATAAGATATTATGATACTTTGGTGCCGATTCGATTAAAATTGCGATTCTATAAATATCATGATTTTATAAATATGCCGACTAGATATTACATTTGCATCCGATTTTGTTCCAAGTTAAACAATACAAGCGTTCAACCAAGCAGCACGTTATCTCTGTCACATCCACCATTATTATTATTTCTAAACAAATTTAGCAAATAATTAGCAGCGTTAAACTAACTCAGAGCTTCAGTACTCAGTCCAGCAGCTTTTAATTCTGCAGCGCTGATAATGAAGAGCAGTTCAATCCTGTGAGATAAATAACCACAGCTAGTCATGTTGATGAGGAGAAAAGCACCTCATTACCTCTCCACCTCTCTCTCTCACACACACACACACACACACACATATATATATGAGATTTGTGGTTTGCTATGGCAACAAGATGCACCTGACCGCGCGCGCGAGTTGAAAGGACCCAGCACCACCACAAACACATCACACGCTGACGCTAACGGCTGCGTCCCAATCCGCACTACAGTAATGAACGTATCACAACAGCGGGCGAGCTACGGTAACCATGGCAACCTGCGGCGTACTATGCGGCAGTGTAGTCGGTACTGTACTCGCGCGTGCTGCTTCCAGCGCGGATTAGGAGGCGGCCATAATCAACGGTCGCGTTAATCATTATGGTTAATGGTAACTCGATTTACGAATTAAAGCGGCAGTTTAGCCGAAAACTAGTGAGCCAACATTTTTTGTTTCCCAGCATAGAAATATTCATTTACCTTTGATCACAAACCGGAAACAGTTTGTCAATATTTCGACGAATATATCTATCCAAGCTCTAGCAGCGCGCGCATTGCGCGTGCACAGATTGGCAAGTAACGGCGACGAAAGCTTCCCGCTTCAGCGCGTTTAATAGAGTCAAAGTGCAACACGGCGAGGTTTAACGCGACGCTTCTTCAAGAGAATTATACATAAATATGAGCCCTGACCCGCTCGACACAGCCTTACCTTTTCTCCCCGCGCTGCCGGATGACAGTTGACACGGCGGTGCGCGCGCGCCTAGCTCAACGCCAGCCGCGTGCGTAAACCTGCGCGCGCGCGCGCTGTAAACGGCGGTCAGCTGGTCTCGCGCTTTGATAATACTATTAATCATTTAAAAAAAAAAAATGAGGTTGTTGTTTTTTTTAAATCACTAATTTTCATTACAATTCATTCCCCATAAAAAAAAGAGAAAATGGGAAAGAAACTGAAGCAAAAGTTTGTGCACCCTACACGTTATAATACGAAAACAAAAAGCAATTACTTCCATCGTACACCTGTGATAGTATTCGCGTTTTTTGTTGTTTTGTGGTTGTTCTAATGGAAATCTACTGTACCTTGCAAAAGTATTCATACCCCTTGAACCTATCCACATTTTGTCACATTAAAACACAAATGTAAATGTATTTTATTGGGATTTCATGTGATAGATCAACGCAAACTGCCACATAATTATAAAGTTGAAGGAAAATAATCAATGTTTTTCAAAATGTTTTACAAACAAACATCTTGCATGCATTTGTATTCAGCCCCCCTGAGTCAAAACTTTGTAGAACCACTGTTCACTGCAATCACAGCTGCAGGTCTTTTGCCAGCCAGCTTTGCACATCTAGAGAGTGAACGTTTTTGCCCATCCAAAATAGCTCAAGCTCAGTCCGATTGGATGGAGAGTGTCTGTGAAGAGTAATTCTCAAGTCTTGCCACAGATTCCTCATTGGATTTAGGTCTGGACTTTGACTGGGCTGCTCTAACACATGAATATGCTTTGATCGGAACCATTCCATTGTAGCTCTGGCTGTATGTTTAGGGTCGTTGTCCTGCTGGAAAGTGAACCTTCGCCCCAGTCTCAAGTCTTTTGCAGACTCCAACACATTTTCTTCTAATATTACCCTGTATTTGGCTTCATCAACTCTAACCAGTTTCCCTGTGCCTGCTGAAGAAAAAACATCCTCATAACATGATGCTGCCACCACCATGCACACTGGTAGTTTTCAGCCACACATAGCGCTTTTACATTTAGGTCAAAAAGTTCAATTTTGGTCTCATCTGACCAGCGCACCTTCTTCCACGTTTGCTGTGTCCACCAAATGGCTTGTCACAAACAACAAACAGGACTTCTTATAGCTTGCTTTCAACAATGGCTTTCTTTCCTGACCCTCTTCCATAAAGGCCAGATTTGTCGAGTGCTCAATTAATAGTTGTCCTGTGGACAGATTCAACCCCCTGAGCGCTGGATCTCTGCAGCTCCTCCAGAGTTACCATGAGCCTCTGGGCTGCTTCTCTGATTAATGGTCTCCTTGCCCGGACTGTTAGTTTAAGTGGACGACCATGTCTTGGTAGGTTTGCGGTTGCGCCAGACTCACAATTGAACAGCGCTCTGTGAGATGTTCAAAGCTTGGGATATTATTTTATAACCTAACCCTGCTTTAAACTTCTCCTCAACTTTATCCCTGACCTGTCTGGTGTGTTCCTTGTGCTTCATGATGCTGTTTGTTCACTAATGTTCTCTAAAGCCCCGTTTACACTGCAGGTCTCGATGCCCAAATCTGATTTGTTGCCTATATCTGATTTTTCTGACCGTCTGTTTACACGTTCTTTCAACTATGACCCATATCCGATTCAAGTGTTTACACTTGCCATACCGTCTGAAACATTGCGCATACAGTACTTAAAGGGAGGTTCTTGCACTACACACTAGCCAAGATGGACGAAGGCGAAATATGCTTGATGCTCTGCGATATATGCAAAGTTCGCGAAACGGAGAAGGAGGAAAAGGGCATCATTGCAGCCTGCGCATATGAATCATTTATTGTGTCCTCAACCATTCAGAGGAATGTCTGGGTGCGAGACGTGTCGGGTCGCTCTCTGGTGGCTTGTAACCGGTGCGGGCTACTGCACACCGGCGCGTCTGTTTGGGATGAGCAGCGCCTCGGTGTGCCTGATTACGTCATTAAACCGCAAAGAAGTCGCAGTTTTAATGACGCACAGAACGCAATGCCTCAGAAAATCCCATCTGTCTGTTTACACGACAATCACATTAGCACATATCTGATTTATATCTGATTTATTTCCCAATATGAAGGAGGCCTGAAACCGATCTCGAAATATCGGAATGCATGCGTTTTTTTCCTGTTTACACGGACATAGAAAATATCCGATATGTGTCACATAGGAGCAAAAAATCGGAATTGGGTCACATTTTACTGACAGTGTAAACGTAGCTTAAGTGAACTCTGAGGTCTTCACAGAACAGCTGTATTTATACTGAGATTAAATTACACACAGCTGGACTCTATTTACTAATTAGGTGACTTCTGAAGAAAATCGTTTTCACTGGATTTTAATGAAGGGTGTCGGAGGAAAGGGGGCTGAATACAAATACATGCCACAATTGACATTTTTATTTGTAAAAAATGTTAAAAACGATTTTTCATTTTCTTCCTTTTTGTGCTGGTCTATCACATGAAATCAGAATAAAGTACTGTTATGTTTGTGGTTGTAACGTGACAAAAGTTCAAGGGGTATGAATAGTCTTGCATGGTGTTGTACCAACTGGTTTCCATTACACAGCTCGAATGATTTTAAATACAAATCCAAGATCTAATTATTCATGGTTCATTAGCAAACTTGTTTGCCAACACTATTTGTATAACCAGAAAATAAAAGGGGAAAAAAAGTGTTTTTGCTTTCTCCAGAAAGTCCAAAATTGTGAAAAGAGAACCTGGAGAAATCCCACACAGAGCATGTGACGAACCTGCTGCATCACCCTGCTTTCCTCTAGTCCACATTTATTCATCAAATGATATGTTTATCCAATACACCTTGTGGGACCAGCTGATATGATATCACAATACCTACGTGCTGATTCTATTTGTGTCGCAGTTCTGTAAGTGTCACGATCTTCTTTTACGAATGTCCTGATTTTATACGAATTCTTTTTCAGGTTGTTACAATTCTAAACAAACTCAGCAAATATTTTGCTCCTAACACCCGATGCTGTGCTGTTCGAACAGTTTAGAGAACAAAAAAGATTTTTTTCTTTTTTTTTTCGCCACACAAAAGAATCATGATGTGTTACTGAATAGACTCTGTTCCGACATCTCTACTTCTAGTGCATAACTTCTAATTGCATTTACACTTATAATCCAGTGCACATTTTTGTTATGCATATTTAGAATACATAAATTCATAGCTTCCATATACTGCATCCTTATTATTTTATTGTATGGATATGTCTTGCCATTTATGCATAATCTTTCTTGCAGCAATAATATACTAAATAAATTATTTATTTTCATAATAATAATAATAATAATAATAATAATAATACTTTCTGGTATAATAATATCCCTGAAAACGCACTGAACATCATATTTACACCTTAATGCCTTAATGTGTGTTTTCACTACAAATCTCTCACCTGACTCCCTTCACACACACACACACACACACACACACACTCCTCAGGTCAGGTGTGTGTCCCGGTGATAAAATCCATCTAGAAGATTCGACAGAAATACGGCTTGGTAACTCCTTCTGGTTAAGTGTGTGTGGGTGTGTGTGCGCAGGCGTGCTATATCTATAACAACAGCTTCAGCAGCATCCGCACGTGGTGAAAACACATCTCCGCCCGGTAAACCCCGCCTCTCTTGCGCGCGAACCCTTACAGCGTCACCTCATTGGCTGAACGCGCTGCCAATCAAACTGAAGGGCGGGTCAGTTTCTCTCCATCGAGTCAGGTGTAACATCGCGTCTCAGAGTGTGTGTGTGTGTGTGTGATGAATAAAAGAAAGTCAATCATTTTAAATAATTTTAAAAAAGTAAAATAACTTCCATATACCACTTTCTCACACATTTACCAAATAAAACAAAACTCTATAAATTTAGTTGCAAGAAACGATGAGCGGGCCCAAGCACCCCTTCGCCATCGCCACCCGGACGCACCAGACAGACAATTTGGACGATTGATGACCGTTTAGGACAGCTGTTGTGAATCAGATAATGTCAAATGATGAAATGTTAAACTTTCATTTTGAAACTATTTTTCAACCATGACGGGACGTGTCGGAGGGACGTCGTTTCAACGGTCATCAAACGTTCAAATGTTTGCTGGGTACTGGGTATCGCCACCCAGGTGTACTGCACAGCGTGTGCCCTAAATATTTGTAATGTCAATAAAGCATTATTTAAACCTTTGAACTGTGTGTGTGTGTGTGTTTTTATGTGTCGTGTGAGTGCGTTAGTGTGTGTGCGGGTGTGATATGTGAGTTTTAGTGTGTGTGAGAGAGGTGAGAAAGGTGGTCCAGGCCTTTTACTTAACAACAAAACCATAAATACACAAGTATTTCTTTTTTTAATTATCATGATCAATGAATTAATTAATCGAGACACTAATTGGCAAACACAGCCCTAAAACTATTTAACCTGACCAAGCGGACCACATTCTGACCAATCACACGCAAGCATTTTCAAAAGCCTTCCTCCAGTCTATGTTGCCAGGTGCTTCTATTAAATTCCCCATTAGACAAATTACTAATATCAACTTGGGATGTTTGTATGTTTCTTTTTACTTTGTTTGTTTGGTTGCTTTTTGGGGGGTGGGGACAAAAGAAGAAGAAGAAGAACAACAATATGTTTACCTTTCTGAAGACCTAAAAAAATGAACTTTAAAAGGGTGGGAAAAAAGACCTGTGATGGAACAACCAGAAGTAAACTCACTCACTCACTCATTGTGTATACTGTTGGGGCATGAGGTGAGTACACTCTGGATGGAGTGCCAATATATCACAGGGCACACACACACACACACACACACACACACACACACACACACTACAGGCAATATGGAAATGCCAGGTAGCCTAGCCTCCATGTTTTTGGACTGTGGGAGGAAACCAGAATACCCAGAGAAAACATGCAAACTCCATGCACACAGACCCAAAGCAGGACTCAAACCCGGATCCTGGAGGAGCAAAGCGATAGTGTTAACCACTACACAACATTCTGCACCGTCTGTTCAACTTAAATGTTTATACATTAGTTACATGCTATATTTTCTTATTATATTTTTTCTTGAAAATATGTTTACGTACCCCATTATTTACTCCACACTTCATATTGACATTTCTCTCTGTTCATTTCCCCCCTATTGCAGTAAAATCCTTCTATTTTTGTCCCTCCACTCTACTTTAATGAATAGGTCATGAACAGTTGTATAAGCAATTCACTGCACATTATACTGTGTTATGGAGGAGTGTGTGACGAAATTTAATTTGAATTCAAGCCATCGCGCCGCTCTGAAAGTAAACTGGAATCGTTATTGCTGTGATGTAGGATCAAGTGATGCATAAAAAAGTCGTACGTGTGTTTATATAAAAAGAATATATATATATATATATATATTTTTTTTTTTTCTGACTGAAAAAAGAATACTGTATGAAGTTTGCTCATTTATGATGTAATGCATATTCAAGAGGATTTGTTCCAATGCAACCTGGCAACCCGATAGCAGTGCCTGGTTAGCGCGCTCACTTCCGGCTTGGTGTTTCCTGCGCTTTATCGCGACGCACTGACACTGAACCAGCTCATGGATCCGTAAGTACCTGTAGAACTAACACGCATTTACTGACAAATCCAGCTTAGTGTGTGTGTGTGTGTGGGTGGGTGGGTGGGTGCTGTCGTGTCATGTAGTGTGTGTGCGCGCGTGCCTCAATTTCTGATCGCACGCGCCTCAATTTCTGATCGCACGCGCGATATGTATCACAGGTTATACACTATACACCCTATACACACCGTACACACTATACACACACTATACTGGTCCTTCTCAAAAAATTTGCATATTCTGATACAGTTTATTATTTTCTGTAATGTACTGATAAACATTAGACTTTCATATATTTTAGATTCATTACACACAACTTGAAGTAGTTGAAGCCTTTTATTGTTTTAATATTGATGATTTTGGCCTACAGCTCATGAAAACCCAAAATTCCCATCTCAAAAAATTAGCATATTTCATCCGACCAATAAAAGAAAAGTGTTTTTAATACAAAAAAAGTCAACCTTCAAATAATTATGTTCAGTTATGCACTCAGTACTTGGTCGGGAATCCTTTTGCAGAAATGGCTGCTTCAATGCGGCGTGGCATGGAGGCAACCAGCCTGTGGCACTGCTGAGGTGTTATGGAGGCCCAGGATGCTTCGATAGCGGCCTTAAGCTCATCCAGAGTGTCGGGTCTTGTGTCTCTCAACTTTCTCTTCACAATATCCCACAGATTCTCTATGGGGTTCAGGTCAGGAGAGTTGGCAGGACAATTGAGCACATTAATACCATGGTCAGTAAACCAGTTACCAGTGGTTTTGGCACTGTGAGCAGGTGCCAGGTCGTGCTGAAAAATGAAATCTTCATCTCCATAAAGCTTTTCAGCAGATGGAAGCATGAAGTGCTCCAAAATCTCCTGATGTTAGCTGAATGTTAGCTGCATTGACCCAGCCCTTGATAAAACACAGTGGACCAACACCAGCAGCTGACACGGCACCCCAGACCATCACTGACTGTGGGTACTTGACACTGGACTTCAGGCATTTTGGCATTTCCCTCTCCCCAGTCTTCCTCCAGACTCTGGCACCTTGAATTCCGAATGACATGCAACATTTGCTTTCATCCGAAAAAAGTACTTTGGACCACTGAGCAACAGTCCAGTGCTGCTTCTCTGTAGCCCAGGTCAGGCGCTTCTGCCGCTGTTTCTGGTTCAAAAGTGGCTTAACCAGGGGAATGCGGCACCTGTAGCCCATTTCCTGCACACGCCTGTACACGGTGGCTCTGGATGTTTCTACTCCAGACTCTGCTTCCGCAGGTCCCCCAAGGTCTGGAATCGGTCCTTCTCCACAATCTTCCTCGGGGTCCGGTCACCTCTTCTCGTTGTGCAGCGTTTTCTGCCACACTTTTTCCTTCCCACTGAGGTGTCAATGATGGCCTTCTGGACAGCAGTCAGGTCGGCAGTCTTACCCATGATTGCGGTTTTGAGTAATGAACCAGGCTGGGAGTTTTTAAAAGCCTCAGGAATCTTTTGCAGGTGTTTAGAGTTAATTAGTTGATTCAGATGATTAGGTTAATAGCTCGTTTAGAGAACCTTTTCATGATATGCTAATTTTTTGAGATGGGAATTTTGGGTTTTCATGAGCTGTAGGCCAAAATCATCAATATTAAAACAAATAAAAGGCTTCAACTACTTCAGTTGTGTGTAATGAATCTAAAATATATGAAAGTCTAATGTTTATCAGTACATTACAGAAAATAATGAACTTTATCAGAATATGCTAATTTTTTGAGAAGGACCTACACACACCGTACACACGCCACACACACTGTACACACCATACACACACTCTACACACACACACCGTACACACACCGTACGCACCATACACACTATGTGCACACACCATACACACACTCTACACACTATAAACACACACTATACACACACCGTACACACACCGTACACACACTATACACACACTATACACACACCGTAAACACACTGTACACACAATGTATACATCATACACACACTTTACACACTACACACACATTGTACACACACTGTATACACACTGTACACACACTGTATACACATACACACACTTTACACACTACACACACATTGTACACACACTGTATACACACTATACACACACTGTATACACTACACACACTACACACACATTGTACACACACTGTATACACACTATACACACACTGTATACACCATACACACACCGTACACACTAACCCACACTATACACACACTACACACACTGCACACACCATACACACAAACTGTACACACCGTGCACACACTAAACACGCATCATATGCACACACTATTCACAGTATATACACTACACTACACATAGACACGACATACTTACTGTACACACTACATACACACTACATACACACTACTGAACACACTATGCACATACACCATACACACACTATACACACATTGTACACATGACACACACAATACATACATTGTAAACACTATACATACTCTATACACTGTACACATCATACACACACTATACACATCATACACACACTATTCACAGTACACACACACTACATGCATACACACTATACATACACTACATACACACACACACACACACACACACACACTATACACACATGCTATACATGCACACTATACACAATACACACACTACAATATATACTATACACTAAAAACACTACACGCACACATACACTATACTATACATTACATACTACACACCCACACTACATACATTGCACACACTGCACCAAATGCTACATAGACGCACTACACCCTGGGCCGGACACTGAATGGGCTTTAGGGGGTGTGTATGGACACTGAGTGTATGTAGTGAAGGAGTGTATGTAGTGCATTATACACCGGTTGGTGCACGACTCGCGTTGTGTCAAAGTTTTGGAAATGTACACTCAGATTCTAGAATGTGTGTGTGAGAATCACTAAAACACTCATTGTGACACAGTCTATTGGGAAATAATCAGGGTGTGTGTGTGTGATTGCAGTAATGTCCCATGAGGTGTGTAAGTCGTGTTAAAGCTCGGCTCCACTCTGCACCACATTACACACGTTTATAAAGCAACACTTCTCTCAGGCGTTGAGTTTCTGGTGCTGATTTGTTAGATGTTCATGTGCTTTCTTGTAGCACAGTTACTGTCCGTGTCAGCAGTCTGAGACATACAGGCTTCAATTAAAGGTCAAGCAAATCATGTGAGAAAGTGATCAGCATAATAAAGTCAATAATCTTCTTCCCCTTTGTTGCTGGAATCAGTAGGTCACATTACCGCCAGCTTTAGGTCTCTCCAGTCCAGCCTTCCTTAAAAACATCTAATGCTTCCTCCTCTGATCTTGTCTCGTTCTGTGTCTTCAACACTTCGCCTGCTTTATCCGCTACTTCCACACACACGTTCATCCCGACACGTTTCCTCTCAGTGTTCTTAGATCTGTAGATATACAGTAGGAATTTTGTAGGATGCCACCTATAGATCTCTCTGACCTCAACGTCCCTGTCCTTTAAAGCTGACTTTGCACTCCAGTGTTCCTCAAAAACAAGATTAAACACTTCCTCCCCCGATCAGTGACTCCTCATTCTGAACGACGACTTCTTCTTTCCCATTTTCACGTCTGGCTTTCGGTTCATTAGCCCACGTCTGTTCCCATGTGGTTTGCTCAGGCGTCAGGTGGACACTGTTACCACAAGAACAGTTGATTATTTTCCTGTTACACCACAAACCAAGTCCAAATTCAAATCAGAATCTGAATAAACATTGCGTTTGTCTCACACACGCACAATTCCTGAGGTAAAGCTGTGATTTAAAGCTCTGTGACGTCTTCAGGACGCGCTCGTGTCGTCTCACCCAGCGATAAGAGGTGCTAGTAAATGGTGCGACTGTCTGCAGACGGAGCAGGAGCTCGAGCGAGAACGAACAGGGGACTGATTTCACGCAAGCTGCTTCTGGATGTTGAGATCAGGTCCCGTAATAACATCAACTGTCCCTGTCTGCTTTCTGTGTGACTCCTCTTTCTAGCACCTAGCGAGCGAACAGGAACAGCTGCTGTGACCTCATGTGTATCATCTTCTTCAAGTTCGACCCCAGGCCTGCGTCCAAAAACGCCTACAGGTGAGCGCCTCGATTCCTCATCGACTTTTTATACGTTTTATTATTGGATATGAGCCTAACACACACTTGTACAGTCTTTTATATTTTGCTGTTCCACGGCCACGTCACACTGTTCTGGGTTTAGTGAACGCAGCGGGATTGATATCGCCGGGCGCTTCCTGCTGCGTGTCCCTCCGGTCACTAATCAATTGGAGGACATTAGCCGTACCGTATCGTCCGTTAGTCTAACGATACTCCCTGTGGGTTTTTATGACCAGTACTGAAGTGTGTATGAAACTCGTCCCCTTTCTCTCAGTCTCTCCACCTCTGTCCAACAGGTCGTGTCCACATTACCAGCGTCAAGTGTCTCAATTCTTCTTCCTTTTTTTTTTTCTTTCTTTACCTTAATGTAACACAGATCAGACTAGTCAATTTGATATTTGCTCCCAGATCAGATATATTATGCAGTTGTTGTTGTCGTTGTTGTCTTTTTGTTGTTTTTGCATATTTGTCCAACTTGATGATTGAGATTATCAGACACATTTTGATGTTACACAAAGATAACCTGAGTAAATACAAAACGCAGTGATGATTTCATCTATTAAAGGAGGAAAAAAGCTGGTCCTGGCACTATGTGAAAAAGTAATTGCCCCCTAAACCTTTATATTTAAACTGTATTTTCACACTAGAACAGTGACCTAATATACTGTGGTATGTTTTAATTGAATTATTTCTTTGTTCTTTGATGATAAACAGGTTGAAGGCT
This sequence comes from Clarias macrocephalus, assembly GCA_011419295.1. Lineage (NCBI taxonomy): Eukaryota > Metazoa > Chordata > Actinopteri > Siluriformes > Clariidae > Clarias > Clarias macrocephalus. Next base: position 14,645 of record JAAGKR010009838.1, read on the forward strand.
TGTAATGCGGCCAGTGTAACGATGCGGGCATGATGGTAACAATGCGATCGCAGCCTCAGTCCCAGAATCCCTGTCTTTTTTTTCTTTGATTCTTTTGTTCTCCTCCTGCCCCTCTGTCTCGTCTCTATCTCTCTGATGGAGGATGTGATTTCCTTCTCTGTGGTTTCATAAGCCCATCTAATTTTCTCCGCCCGGCAGACGGGAGCGAGTCGTTCTCAGATTAAGAGCCGTGGCTCCTCTTTCCAAACCCATCTTAAGGAGCGAAATGAAATGGAGCAGAACAGATGGAGGTGGCGTTAATAGACTTTTTGTGCAGCACGTGATCTCCAGATACAGCAGGGTAGCACCACGGAAGCACCTGCCAAAGAACACTTTTATTTAATCACTTATTAATCTTGATACATGGTGGTGATGGTTTTGAGGCGAGTGTAAAGGCCGCGCCTCATTTACTGGGACTGATGAGTGTAAAGGCCAGCGGTGGGACGGAACTCGAGTACATTTACTTGGTTGCTGTGCGGGAATGTCACCGTTTGCTGGCTGTTATGCACGACTGCGTGACATGAGACACGCCTAATAACACAACAGGTGTTTACAATCAGAAGCGGAGCTCTGCAACACAGCACGTTCACAATCAGGAAGCAGAGAGAATAAAGATGTTTTTTTGTTTTTTTTTGTGAGTGAGAGGGGCGTGGCCTTTCTACTCATCAGTTCCAGTGAAAGGGGTGTGGCCTTTATCAGGGATAAATCCTGTACCTGAGTAAAAGCAAATAGTGCTCAGAGTGCACAAAGAGTACAAAAGTCCTCCTCTTGGAATTTCCTTGGCCACGGCCCTTTTTTACACATCATCATGTACATCGAGCTCCCTGGGCTTTACATGTCCATTATGTTAGTAACGAGTGTGACGATGTGGACGGACTGGGTGGGGTCATGAAGCAGTGTTGGTTCTCCTCCAACATTCCAAAGTGTTTCATTAATCGTCCAACTGCAGCAGTTTGGTAGAAACGGGACGGGTAACAGTCAAGTTTTGTTTTTCCAGTCGTCACCTGTCTAGTGTCAGTTTGAGTCTGTTTCTGTGGAAGCGTCAGAGTCCTGTTCTTGTCCAACAGGAGCGAAACCTGAGGAGTGATTGAGTTACCACACGCTCCCTGAACTAGTCTGATCCTTCTCGCCTACCTCTACTTAGTTTTGGTTCTCAAGCAGTAAATTTTTTTAAACAGTTTATAGTGTATATTTATTTACTTTTACATATATTTGATACAGATGTTTACATTTACAGATATTTTATAAAGATTTTTACTTTTACAGATATTCGATACAGATGTTTACTTTTACAGATATTCGATGCAGATGTTTACTTTTACCGTTATTCGATGCAGATGTTTACTTTTACCGTTATTCGATGCAGATGTTTACTTTTACCGTTATTCGATGCAGATGTTTACTTTTACCGTTATTCGATGCAGATGTTTACTTTTACCGTTATTCGATGCAGATGTTTACTTTTACCGTTATTCGATGCAGATGTTTACTTTTACCGTTATTCGATGCAGATGTTTACTTTTACAGATGTTTATTTATGCTTTTTGCACTAACACTAATTCCATTTATCATCATTCCAACAGTATCTTAACATTTAAAATGTTCATTTTCATCTAATGTTTTCAGCTAGGGTTCATCCCTGATGAAACTGCAGCGTGTCCATATTTTTAAACTACTTTTTTAAACTACAAAACAATAGGTGCAGTGTAAAGTGTTTTTAACCTTTTTTTTTTTTTTTAAATATGAATTTCCACACTTGGACTGTTGTAGCGATTCTGTAGCTTCTCTGGGTCACAATCATTTGCTAACCTATTAGCTTAATGTGTTTGGCAACGGTTTAGCTGTAAAATAAAATAAAAAACATCACAACATAATTATGTTGGTGGTAACATGTGATAACATGATTCCCACAAAGAGGCTGTAAAATTCACTTCAGATTTTTATGGTAGGCCTTGATGCGTCTCTTCAGGTTTGTGGTATTTTTCCCAGTGATTGTGTTTCCCCCCACTGTTTCCCCACTGATATTACGACACACCGGCTTTTTTTCTTCGGTTCAATATAAAGAAAATGGGCCCAGATATCGTCTCATCTCTTCCGCCTGAGTAATCCTGCTGTGATGACGAGGAGTTAAAGATGACTGAGCTTGTAGCTTCTGACCCGGGAAACACCGCTGCTCATGTCATAATGAATGAACACCGCATCGCAGCGGATTATGACGGAAATTATATGTTGATGAAAATAAACGCAGATGTTTTATTAGTTGTTTTTTTTTTTTTCCAACTACGTCCTTTTTTTTCAACGATATCGCATGCTGATTTCGTCACCATCACTGTTCATTAACATCCGTCACGTCTCGTCATCGTCTTGTCTCGTCTCAGTCACGGGATAAAAAGGTTCTCAACTGATATGTTTCGTCTTTATTTTCGTTGCCGAAATGAACACTCCTCTGCTCTGTGTTTCTAACCTCATCGGATGTGTTTGTTGTTTTTCTCACTCTCTCTCTGAACAGTATCCAGAATCCCAAAGTGTAAAAGTATAGAATACAGCAGAACACACTGCGTCTCATATGGTCCCTCTGTGTTTGTGAGTTATTACAGAAGCTGACTGATGAGCATTTCAGCCGATCCTGTCTCCTCCCATCACTTATTAATATCGTTAGTTTCTGATCATTTGTCCACCCATGTGTCTCTGCAGGCTGATCTTGGCAGCGAACAGAGATGAGTTCTACAGCAGGCCGTCCAAGGCTGCCGACTGGTGGGGCGTCGGCAAGGAGATCCTCAGCGGTGAGTGCTCGCTGTGTGACTTCCGCCATCTTGATTTCATGTCTTTATAGTGTGAAGCGATTGGTAATCTCTTTATGACTCCAGAATCAGCTTCACTGCACTAGATGGCATTGCTGGTTATGAAGCCCCGTTATCGTAGCGTCTCGTTCCCGGAGCTCCACTGAATTCGACTGTCTCCGAGAGAAGTCCAGGGTGCGATGTTGTTCACTAGCTCCTGTTTGTGCCACTAATCACAGGGTCAGTGACCGACATGAGTCCTTAATTGATGTGTGCTTTTATTCGAGGTGACAGAAATGAAGTGCAGAGCAGAAGGGGGGGGGGGGGGGGTGTAATATGCTGCAGATTGGAGGGACGAGGGTGTGAATGTAGATGAAGAGGAGACAGGAGCACACGGGACTCGCGGGCAACGTGACTGGCTTCGAGAAACTGATCTAATGCATGGCGTCACTTCTGTTTCCTGAAGCTAATGATTTTAATTGGGACCTACAGTCGCGTAAATATGATAACTGACGTACTGAATTAGACATCCATTAAACATCCAGAGAGCACCCGGTAATTATATGATCATGCCATTTCCTGTACAAGGAATACAGAACCAAAATAGACTATTGCACCTTTAAATGCTCCATTCTGGTTAATCAGAGTTTTTTTTTTTATGTGTATTTAGTGCGATATTCACTCACATTCCATGAGTATATGAATGCATATGTGTTTTTGTGTGTTTTTTTTGTTTGTTTGTTAAGGAGGCTTTCATTAACCTCCACTGATTCAATTTCAATTCAATGAAATTTTATTTGTTTAGCGCTTTTAACAATTGACATTGTCGCAAAGCAGCTTTACACAATCAAAAGAATGATATAAGTTTGTGAACATGCATGAATCAGAAAAAGTTATTCAGTCTGTTAGGGAGCATAAAGATGAGACTTTGGAGCGATGGATACAGATCATGTGGTCTGATGAGTCCAGATTGAGCCTTGCTCCACAGTGATGGGTGTGTCAGGGTAAGAAGGGAAGCACGTGAAGCGATGCACACATCATGCATAGTGTCCACTGTACAGGCCTCTAGAGGCAGTGTGATGATCTGGAGTTGCGTCAACATTATGTGGCAATAAAATGAAGTCGGAATGACTGAATGCCCGGGTTATCACATCTGTGGAGTTTTTCTTCCCTAATGGCATGGAGCATAGTCTAGGACACTGGGACATGGGGAATAGTCTAGATTGTGAAAGAGTGGTTCTGGGAGCGTGAGGAATCATTTTTACACATGACCTGGTCACCACATTGTGTGTGCTGTCCAGTTTCATGATGATCTCAATCACATAACAAAAAAAAAAACTAAACAAAAAAAGATATTCAGGAAGGGGGCAAATACTTTTTCACAGCACTGTATGAGTAAAAAGTAAGAGAAACAATGTTGTTTCTTCAGTTAAACATTTTACATGCATATTTTGGCTGTTGTATAGATTTATTGGTAATTTTTTTCAATGTTTAATGTATGAAATTGTTGTAATGTTAAGTACAAATATATTAATGAGAAACTGTTTAAAATGTGTCTAAACTTTAGACTTACGAATATAACAATTTTCACACATAAAAAGGACAATTAGGTGATGTTTTTATTAATATAAATGTACTTAAAGGTTTATATTTCCTTTTAAAAATGTCAAACTGAATTTTTCAATTAAGTGTGCATAATATAATTGTTGTTAATTTTGGACTTGTTTTCTGTTTTAATTCAAAGAATTGATTTGACTTCTTAAAATCTTTTACATGGAATGTAAAATTTGAAGCGTATTTCTTAAAGTAAAAAAAAAGAATTTGCTAAATTCTTGTTATAGTTGAGACAGATATACAGATTTAAAAATGCAGAAAACGTTTAGGAAAGTAGTATAAATTTTTTACTTTTTAATATTTACAATTCTACATTACATATTAAACATTTAAACACAATCAATTAGAATTTAAATATTTCAGTTAAAAGTGTGTATTATATGTAGATTTTTTTTTGTAAAATTTTCTGCTTCTTTAATGCAAAGATGTAAATTCTTCAAATTGTGAATATAAAATGTAAAATTTTAACATTTCTTTAAGTTAAGTATTTTTTTAAATACTAATTTAAAATGTTTAGTTTAATTATAGGTATAGTGGAAATAATGGAAATTGACAATAAAACAAAAGTTGTTTTCAATGCTAAAAGCAGCTATAGATTTACAAATATAATATACTATATATAAGTTCAAGCATTTGAATTTTATTTTGGGGTAATTTCTTTATTGACAGAAATATATTCAGAATTTGTTTTTAACAAAGTGTGCATTGTATGACTTGTAAATGTATTTTAGAGCTATTTTAATTCAGTTGCGTTTTATACGTGGAATGTAAAATTTGAATTGAATTTCTTTAGGTAAAAAAAAAAAAAGAAAAAGTCGATAAAATTCAGCGAATGATTGTTGGAATAGAAATGGAAAAATGTAAAAAAAAAATTTGCATGCTTAACAATAAATGAGGATAACCTTTGCTAAATGAGGATTAGCAAAGGTTGGACAATGCTACGTCTTTGCACGTTTATTAGGAACAACTGGGACTTATTGACACTGTGTTGCTGGAATCATTTTTCATTATTGTGTGTTTGTTTTCTCAGGTTTGGATTTGGAAGAGGGGAAGGAAGGCGGATCCTGGCTCGGCATCAGCAAGCGAGGCAAATTATCAGCGCTGACCAATTACCTGGAACACAAGGTCAATCCAGACGCCCTGGGGAGAGGTGGGACGTTCACTGTTTAGAAAGTGATTCATGTAAAGTCAGATCCAAATTGAGTTTTTTTTTTCTTTCTTTCTTTCTTTCTTTCTTTCTTTCAACACATACATGATAATGGTGGAATTTGAAAGTGAAAATTCTTTGCTTCATTTTGAAGTTGGATATCATGTTTAAAAACCTTTACGCAGATGTTTGTGTTTTATTTCTGGTTATGTAGTACAGAATTTACCAGCTGAATCTGAACCCAGTTGAATTTAACAATCCATTTTCTGTTCTGCTTCTTAATACAAACTTTGAAGTTTGTTTAATCATGTACAAAGCTTTTAAAGTTTATAGAGTAAATCTGCCTACAAATAGGACATCCTGTTTTCACCCGCGCTGAAGGTGTGTGAGAGGGGTCTGAGTGTCCAGCTCAGCGGGGGCGAGATGTGCTTCCAGATAAAGATTTTTGCTCAAGGCCCCGGCTTATGTTGTCGAAGCTGCTGATGAGGTGATACTGACTCGCGGCGTCTTATTGAGCGATGCTGCTTCTGTTATCGACGCGCCGCTATAGATGTGAGGGCTCAGAGCATCAGCGTGACACTTCAGGTTTATGGAAACCTTCTGCCCGCTTCTAGAGTAAAGCGTCTCGTTCTATCGCTTTTCCCACCACAGGAGCGTTTCACCTCAGCACGCTCGCGTCCATTTACCAGGTGTTGACTTTTTCCCCTTAATCGTTTTGTTCCCAGGGTTTTTGGTGTCGAATTACATGACCGAGAACGTGGACGGCTTCTCGTACCTGCGCAAGGTGTCGTCCGAGGGTCAGCTGTACAACGGCTTTAATCTCCTCACTGCTGATTTCAGGTAACTGTGATATTTCCATAATTGTTCAAATAACTTGCCAGACATGATCAGAAATAATGTGTCATGCTCGGAACAGGAACAAAGAGCGCGATACCATATTAATGATGGTACCACATCTGGTAGATCAGGTTTATTCTAAGTGACTTTGGCGGAGGAGGTTTGAGGAAATCTGGTGAAATTCTATTCAGATTGATGAATGAATAATAGTCACTCATCCCAACTTCATTGCCATTTTCATATTAAAGAGGAAGATCATGTCAGCCTTTTCCCATCTCTCTGTTGTTATGAGGAACAGAGCTGTAAAAGAAGTGATTATGTTTGATCTCAGAGGTCTGATGCATTGATCAGGCCACCTGCTCTTTCTGCTCTTTCTGGAACTGGATGGACTTTAAGATGCCTGTTTATAATTCAGCTCCACCGCTGTTCCCTCCAGCACACCATGTCCTCTGGGCCTTTGTGGGCTCTTTGTTACACCGGGTTTTTTTTTTTTTTTTTCATTTTAAAGAGTTGATTCCATCCGACATAGCGGTGGGATTGTGGGGTTTGAATGGCGAAACATTAGCGTCACCGAATTGGACTGATAGCAATCTGTCACCGAGTGAAATTCTCATTCACTTAATATCAAAATCAGAAGATAGACAGCTGGTCCAGGATGCTGGCCTTAGCCGGTAAATGCGTGAATTTGTGCTCGGAGTCTTATAATCCAAACAAGCCTGCAACAGTATTAACAAAAATCTCCACAGTGTTTGGACTGGACATTTGAGAGGAGAACGCATACTTCCATGAACACACTCCACACACTAGCTAGATGCAGGCTATGTGCCACCACATACAGTATAGCCTGGAATAGCGACAAGTCAGTGCCGTTGCCTTACCATGTCACTAGAGTCCACTTACACACCCGCACCACAGGAGCCTAGTGGCAGACCTGATATGGCTCTGCAGATCACATCTCGGCTGCTGATGAGTAGAGATATAAGGTGCCAATGTCCAATTACTGATCACCAACCAATCATCAACAATCTCTAATCACCATTAACCAATCTCTGATCACCATTGTTCCCCTTCACCAATCACTGATCACCAATTAATGAAACCATTAACCAATCATTGATCACAAATAATCCCAATAACCAATCAACGATCAACAACCATTCACCAATTATTGATCGCCATTGTTCCCAAGTAACAATCGCTGCTCACTGATTATCACTGTTCTCAATAGCCAATCACTGATCACAGTTGATCCCAATAATCAGTAAACACTATAGATCCCAATAACCAATCGCTGATCATGGTTCCCAAATAACCAATCGCTGATCAACAATCACTGATCACCACTGTTCCCAATAGCCAATCACTGATCACACTTGATCCCAATAACCAATCAATGATCACCAACTAGTCATCCTCAATTATTGTGCCCAAGTAACAATCGCTGATCAACAATCAATGATCATCACTGTTCCCAATAGCCAATCACTGATCTTAATTGATGCCAAAAAGCTAATCGCCCTGGTTCCCTTTAACTAGACACTGATCAGAAGCAATGATCATAATCGCTGATCACCATTGATCCCAAAGAACCCATCACTGATCATCTTTTATCGCAATAACCATTCGCTGATCACCAACCAATGACCATCAATCAGTGATCATCACTGTTCGGAATAGCCAATCACTGATCACTATTGATCCAATAAGCAATCATTCAAAACCAATGATCATAATCACTGATCACCATTGATGACCGTTGATAAACACATTTTTGTTTTCAAATCATCAAATTCTCAAATCATTAAAAAAAAAATTGGGGGGGGGGGGTGAGGGCAGGGCGGGGGGGATTTGTTTATCAACGGTAGACCAGGGTTTTCTATTATAATAAAGAGATTTAATAATAATACAGGGAAACGTAAATATAATGTTTAAACGTTAAACGTATAAACAGTTTCTCACTGGTCTTGCGTTTAGATGGTACTCTCCGGCTTGTAAGCTCTTATCAGCTGCTCTCTGACCTTCAGCAGTGTGTTCCTATCTGTCAGGAGGGACTTTCCATGAGATAAGACTGAAAAAGATGTGACGCGGTTCAACGATAATGTTTCTTTCACGTGCACGCACACACACACACGCACACACACACACACACACACACACACACACACACACACACACACACCATGTTCTAATTTATGTTGCACTTTTAAGGTTTTCATTTGCCTTATTGAGGAGGTAGAGTAAGAGTTTATTGAATAAGTTCAGTCATAAAGCAGATACAGGAGAGTAGTAAATATTCTGAGGATTCCTTTGCTGAAAACACAAGGCATTCAGGAGTCGACTCACATCGAGTCACGTGATGTCATGTCATAGCTGCTAATGAAGAAATTGTGTTTACGGTTTCATTTAATCTCCACTTATACTGAGTTAATGAATCTCTTGAGTCTAACTCCTCACAGGAGGTCGCTCCTCTCGCCCGTGACATTTGACCTCGGCGCTTCTTGTTATCAGCGGTGAAGCCTATTAGCACGTTAGTGATTGTCTCCACTCTGAGTGACTCGTCAGTGTGTTGCGGCACTCATCAGAGCGGTGCCAGTGGTCTAGGAAGATAAATGGACTTTGTAATGGCGCTAATTTGTGTGTTTAGTGTTCGCTAATTGTGTTTCATCTCCCTGTTTCACCCGATGCAGAGCCAATGAGGACACGATGTGTTACTATGGAAACAGGGGCAGTCCGGAACCTGTGCGCCTCAAAGCGGGTTTGTTCTGTTCCTGTTTGGGCACGCACACACACACACACATACACACACACCCTCCTTGAATCTTAATGAAACACTTCATATAGTGTATTGGTGTAGAGACACACACGCACACACACAGCACTTTATTCCCATGTGTCCACTGTATACTTGACAGAAATCCATGAGAGTGATAAATTCAAGTGGGTGAACAAGGACAAAGCGGTGTGTGTGTCTGTGTGTGTTTGTATGTATGTATTTGTATGTATGTATTTGTATGTATGTGTTTGTATGTATGTGTGTTTCAGCAGGAATCTACGGTCTCAGTAACTCTCTTTTGGACACTCCCTGGAGGAAGGTGCAGCACGGTAAACAGCGCTTCACCAGTGTGGTGAATAAAACACTGCCCCCTGAAGGCCTAGTGCAGGAACTGCTGCAAGTCCTCAACGACGAGGAACTGTGAGGAACTGTCAGTCTATATGATTGTCTGTCTCACTGTCTATCTGTCTGTCTCACTGTCTGTCTGACTGTTTATCTGTCTGTCTCACTGTCTGCCTGACTGACTGTCTGCCTCACTGTCTGCCTGACTGACTTTCTGTCTCACTGTCTGCCTGACTGACTCTGTCTGTCTGTCTCACTGTCTGCCTGACTGACTTGTCTGTCTGTCTCACTGTCTGCCTGACTGACTGTCTGTCTGTCTCACTGTCTGCCTGACTGACTGTCTGTCTGTCTCACTGTCTGCCTGACTGACTCGCTGTCTGTCTCACTGTCTGCCTGACTGTCTGTCTGTCTCACTGTCTGCCTGACTGACTGTCTGTCTGTCTCACTGTCTGCCTGACTGACTGTCTGTCTGTCTCACTGTCTGCCTGTCTGTCTGTCTCACTGTCTGCCTGACTGACTGTCTGTCTCACTGTCTCTCATTGTCTGTCTCACTGTCTATCTCATTGTCTGTCTCGCTGTCTGTCTGTCTCGCTGTCTGTCTGTCTCGCTGTCTGTCTCGCTGTCTGCCTGACTGACTGCCTGTCTCACTGTCTGCCTCACTGTCTGTCTGCCTCACTGTCTGCCTGCCTCACTGTCTGCCTGACTGACTGTCTGTCTGTCTCACTGTCTGCCTGACTGACTGTCTCTCACTGTCTGCCTGACTGACTGTCTGTCTCGCTGTCTGCCTGACTGACTGTCTGTCTCGCTGTCTGCCTGACTGACTGTCTGTCTCGCTGTCTGCCTGACTGACTGTCTGTCTCGCTGTCTGCCTGACT
>JAAGKR010009839.1:7092-25051 GCA_011419295.1 Clarias macrocephalus
CCGGAAAGAAAAACTCCATTGATGTGATAACAGTCATTCAGTCAATTCAGGTCACCAGCTGACTTGTACATGATGGGTGCATCGCTTTACGCGCTTCCCTTCATACCCTCATACACTCATCACTCTGGAGTAGGGTCAAAATGAGCTCATCAAACCAAATGACCAAGTCCAATCTTTACTCTCCCTGGCAATTTGAAGCTTTTTTTCTGAGAAGTGTCACTAACAAGTGGTTTACTTGTGGCCACACAGCTGTTTATTCCCAATCCTGTGGGTTCTCATCACATTATGTGTGTATGGAAATGTTTTTACTTTCAACTATTAAACACAGCTTTACTTTTGATTTCATACCATGAAACTTGAACAAGTGATTTTTTTTTCCAACCACAACTTATCACCAAGTTGACGCTTTAGCACTATATTTGCAAGGTTTAATAATGTGTTGAAGAGTTCTTAACATGGTTCCAGTAATTTCAAATCGCCTTAGTTTGTTTCCTTTGCTTCATGCAACCCAAGAATTTGACACTTCTGAAATGGTGACTTTGTTTGACCAGGCAGTGTAGTTTAAGGCAAGTGTGTGATGATTATAATAGGAGGCTTGCAGGATGATAGCTGGTGATAAGAAGCTCTCGTATTGGCTAGGCATACTTCTTGTAGTCTCACCTAAAGATACAAAATTAGGACACTATACATGGTGTAGTTGGAAGGGTACTGACAAACTCATCCACATGCATATTTTCCTTAGTTGATGTTCAGTAAATTATTGTTTATTATTAACTTTTGTCAGTTATATATTTTTATTTAATGGATATGTACCAACAAACCAAGAAAAAAAAGACTAATGAAACTGTTCAGGACAATGTAGAAAAATTTTAAATACTTAGATTATAGTGACATGTTAAACTAAAGTGTATCCTGTAACTATAGCATCACAGTTCTCTTAAATCTTATAATTAGTTATTCAGGCTATTTAACTCAAAAGTAGTCACTCTGCTGTTTGGTATTATGGTGTGTACCCCATTGAACAAGAAAGCAAAGGAGAGAGTTGTCTAAGGGGATCAGAAATTTATTAACAAGCATGTTAAAGGTAAAAGTGACAAGACCATCTCCAAGCTCCTTAATATTCTTGTGACAACAGTTTGCCTCCCTGGATGTGGCCACAAAAGGAAATGTGATGTCAGATTAAACAGATGGACTCTAATGTCCAGGTACTTTACATCAGTGTTGGATCACACCATTCATTGCTGTTTGAGCAAACATGGATTTAATAGATGACCAAGGAGGACTCTATTGTTGAAAGCAAATCATTAAAAAAAAAAAACACACACACATTGGAATTTGTCAAAATGTATATTGACGAAGTACAAAGCTTCTGTGCTTTGCACAGACTAGACAAAACTGGAGCTTTTTGGCAAGTCACAGCAGCTGAATGTTCACAGCTGCAAAAATGAAGCTTTTAAAGAAAAGAACATTGTACCTACTATGAAATATGGAGGAGGCTTGGGCCTACTACTGGGAGTCCTGTACAGCACAGGGTGTCTTGTCAACGAAATCTGAAGAATTATCATGGCATTCGTGAACAAAACATATTGCCCAGTATCAGAAATCTCAGTCTCAGTCATAGGTCATGGGTCCTCCAACTGGACAATGACCAAAAACACACAGTTAAAAAAAAAAAGAAAGGTTAAGAATACAACATATGACTATTCTGAAGTCCAAAGATTTGTAAAAAAAAAAAAAAAAAAGCCCTGAAACATGCAGTCTGGGGAAGACACCCTTCAAACCTGAGACAGCTGGAGCAGTTTGCTCATGTGAGTAGAGCAAATTACCTGTTGAACAGGTGCAGAATTCTCATTAAGAAGTCTCATTGATGGCAGTGCTTTCCTCAGAAGGTTGAAGCAGCAAAAAAAGACAAAAAATTATTTTAGAGGGTCTTAAGTTTTCACACTCATTTTTCCACTTTTCATTAATAAAGGCTGGTCTTCTGAAAAATAATATGAAATAAATGTTGACAATTATAGCCTATTCTTATAACTGATTCTTTCGTAAGATTATAAAGTATTTGATAATAATAGTAATTATTATTATTATTATTGTTATTATTATTATATCTTCAAAGACAACAATGATTGTTGTATCGATTATTTAATTGGTTATTTCCCCAACAAACATTTAAAACTAAACATGAAATACATAATTAAACAAAGGCAATTGATGATTTTAGTGCATTGCTTTATTTGCTTTAAAGGTTCGCCGGTGGTGTATTCCGTTGTCCTCCTGTGCTCCCTGTTCATGCTGTAGCATAACATTTGTAAATGAAAAACAAATCCTAATAAGCATATAAATATTTTGAAAATACAAATTAATTAGAGGGACTATGTGCTGCTTAAATGGGGCCCGACGTGGTAACTCCTTGGTTTGAATAAACAATCATTCGCAACGTTAAAGCTTGATTAATCTGTGGAGCCCCAAGTGCTTAACCGAAACAGAGGTTTACCAAAGTGCTCTTAGCTATTCACTTATAATTGGTGTATTCGGGCATCACAAGCATATGCGTTATAGTACAATAGACCGACTCTAAAAGGAACCTCGACAGCACATTAAACTAGCATTAGTTCTTCCAAGAAGTGTACTCAAGGTCATTCTGATCTCGATGCGCACACCTTTCCAAAAGCGCACACGTCTCCAAAAGCGCACGTTTTAGCTCACAAAAGAGTTGACATTGTTTGAGTTTTGGTACAAGTGGTGTACATATGGCATCCGGGTTGCAATTAAATGTTTTAAGTTGTGTGTTTTTTTTCCTCCAGAGCGAAGTTTCCTTTTCTTCTTTATAGACAGCCTGAACAAGAGGGAAGATTTCAATAGCTTGTCTGCCAGTTTAGGACAAATGGATGGCAAAAAGCTGGTCAGCGAGTTTTCAGTCTTTCATTGGCCTCTTCATTGGTCTCCTTCAAACAAAAGCTGAGGATGAAAATAAAGCCCCACCTGGTACTTCTGTTTGCTAAAATAATAATAAATAGATTTAATATAGAATTACAACAGATTGCAAAGTGGAGTAGTTGAGGAAGTATTAATCAAGGAGCGGAGGGCAGGTATCACCTGCTCTCGAGTAACTCTCGTTTATTGTTAAATATTGTTAAATCTCGTTTGGACCAACTCTTTGCCGATATCTCTGATTTCCACAGCAACTGCTCGCCTATGTTTGCCCATACTTTGCATAACAAGCAGGATATTACACGACACTGATAAAAAAAAAAAAAAATCGGACGAGAAATCTGACAGCCCCAAACTCACACCTGTCTGCGTTATCCGAATATGGATCTGGCATCAATATTTGTAAAGGGGTGAGATTTGGTTTACTTTGGATTATTTCAAGGCTTTTTATAACGGCATGGCAACATCTCCTATCTACCTGACTTATTTGTCTAGTTTATTGAAAGCATATGGTTATCAGATACCCTACAAAATACATATTTAGTTAGACTGTAGATGAGTGCTTTTGCGGAGATGTCGTCTACAATGGCAAATATTTTTTGTCCACAGTAACACACTGACCTCTCTCCAATAAAGTAAGATTTATCAGGACTTATAGGAGAGAGTAAACTTGAGCCAATCATTCACATTTAAATGTCTTTTGTCCTCAACTGCGAATAGAAACAAATTGCGCACTGGCCTTGGTAAACAATTTGGAGCAATTTGGAGACCACACAGCGCACGCCAATTTCTACAACCCAGTTAAAAGTAAAATATTTTACTATGTTAACCAGCAATGGCAAGGATGATGGGCACAATATATTTAAAAACATTTCCACAAAAATATATTCTATAACTTTTTAATTTCGTGTAAAATAGACGACGCGCATAATGAAATTGTATTTTGCGCACGACTGCCATAAACCTTAATATATACTGTATATTGAACTTAGTTAAGATAAAAAAACTATTTTTTTTGTTAATCTAATCTTAAAAATAGATCAATCTCCATTAGTAGGTACTTAATTATATCTTAATATATATAGATAATAACGTATCCTAAAGCAAAATTGTAAAACAACGTAGGTTGCCGTTGCGCACTGATTTGGAGACTATTATGGTTAGATATTATAATGAGCCTAAAACCAGCTTTTTTGATCTCATGATATTTATTTAACACAAATATATAATATAAAAAATATTGTCACTCTGCAAAAAAGAGTTATTATCTTTGGTCATTTTCAAAATAAAGGCGTTTATAATTGCGTGAACTTAAAATTACGCAAACCTCTGTGTCAGAAGGGACTGCGTTCCAAAAATACTGCATAATAATAATAATAATAATAATAATAATAGCCTTAGCTGGTAGGCTAAGACAAGAAAGTGCACGCGCAAGACTCATTGGTCAGTCGGTCTCTGCACGCTATCCACACGTGCAGATTGGATAAACGGTGCACAAATGAAAGAGCGGCCGCGTCACGTCCCTATTGTGCGCGTGCGTTTATATACAGAGGTCCATCACTCAGTCCAGTAAGTGTCCAAGCGCAAAAGTGAAAACAAACTTCTCCTAAAAAGGTAAGACAGAGCTGTATTTCATAAGATTTTAAGATGAAAATGATTTTATTTTATGCCATTTTATGTTGAGTTCGTTTTTCTTCCAGCGTATTGACGAACACTTTTACATTTACAGCCTGTTCCCGCGCGCGCGTCAAACTTCACGTCCTTTTAGAATGACCAAACACAGAGAAGGCATCACGACCCTCAGTGACCCTGGCCAGGAGGAGAGCGCGCCAAGGAACCGCACATTTCCCCTCATGTCATGCAGGAGAAAGGCAGTAAAAAGTCACCTGAAGGCAAAGCTGTTAGCGTGTGGAAACCGCAGGGCGAAAGCGAACGACAGAGAAAGGCATCGCATGCACAACTTAAATTCCGCCCTAGACGCACTGAGGAAAGTGCTCCCTACTTTCCCCGATGACGCGAAGCTGACAAAAATCGAGACCTTACGATTCGCGCACAATTATATCTGGGCCCTGACGGAAACGCTCAGAATTACCGAGCACTTGGGACACACACAGGGTTTGGAGATTAATGATGAACATGAACATGCATGCGGCTCCGTCAGTTCACGTTGCAGCTCGGACAGCAGCTCTGCAGGCAGCTGGAGCGGAGCACAAACTTACTACACAGATCTACTACTGGAAGAATTTGACTGCACCTTTATAAAACATCTGACATTTGGATGTAACAAAGATGATGCAGTCATGAGCAGAGGATCGTTTTTCACATGCACAGATCGCCAACAGTAGTAGCTGTAGTTTGTGAAACTTTGGTAAAAGTTTTCACCCTTAGAACGAACTTTTCTTCAGGACTGGTTGCAAGATGCCTGATGCACATTTCCTTGTGTTTATTTTTGTAATAAGAAAACATTGCATTTAAATACTGTATATTTGGAACATTTTTTTCAAAGATTCGATTTGTACACATTTTCTGTTCACATTCCAATAAATTTTGAGGTGAAATAATAAGTTGTACTATGTTAATTGATGTAGAGAAAGGTTTAACTGTAATCTTTTATTACACTCATACATGAAAATATAAAATGTTTTTTTTTCTGCATGAGGCACTAGAGTGTAGCATGCAATGACCAAGATAAATACATAACACAGTGTGTCCCAATGCATCATTACCCTACACTATTTGAAATTGATTTCAAATGCCTTAGAGGAAATTGAAGCTACCATTTGCTTTATGAGCAACAGTGCTGTCATTCACCACCTGCATGCTCAGTACTGCTTAATGTCTGTGGCAAAATCAGACAACCTTTCCCCAAATGTCCAGTGGTAGTATTCTGTGTTTAAAAGCTATTTACCTAATAAGTGGTAGTGATACTGACTTTGTCAATGCTGAATTGTTTATTACATCAGTTTTTTATCATGACTGACACTGTGATGGCAGTTGCAATAGTGGAGTTGGGTTTGACACCCCTGGGAGCCTGTCATGTCGTGGGAACCTATCCTAGGAGACCTTGGGCACAAGGTGGGGTGCACCCTGGACGGGGTGCCAATCCATAGCAGGGCACACATACACACACTCATTCACACACTGCAGGCAATTTGGAAATGCCAATTAGCCTAATCTGCCTGTCTTTGAACTGTGAAAGGAAACTGAAGCACCAGGAGGAAACCCATCAAGCACAGGGAGAACATTGATCCCTATGCTCACAGATCCGGTCCCCGGGGGTGCAAGGTGACAGTGCTAACTACTAGGCCACCATAAGTTAATTCTGCAATCACATTCAAACTTATTTTTTCCACAATATTCAAGGAAGTAAAAAGTATACATTTCTTTTGAGAAGGTGACTGAGCCAATTTATTAATTTATTTTATTTTATTTTATTTTATTTTTTACAAAACTTAATTAGAGACAACCAATTTATTTAAGCAGAATTTCAATGGGTCAAATACTGTATATACATACACCAAGTCACTTTAAACCTAATCTGGAACATTCTGGAAAATAATGTAATGACTTTTCTAACCTTCTGATTGGCTGGTTGTCATAGTTCCAGTATTATTGGGTGAGCGGGCTCAGAGGTCAAGGCTATGTGTTACTTATTGGAAAGTTGGGGGGGTTCAAGAAACAACACAGTCTAGTGGCCACTGTTGAGCCTTTGAGCAAGGCCTTTCATGGATATGTGTGGTTTCCTGGCTGACCCTGTGCTCTGACCCCAGCTTCCTAACTGGGATATGCAAAAAATAATTTCACTGTTCTGTAAGGTACATGTGACAAGTGAATCTTAATCTTATTGGGAGTGTACCTCTGGCTATTTTTAGAGCCAATGTCTTTTTGTCCTTGATTTCCGTGGGAAAATCCATGCAACTCAAACAAGATCTCAGAAAAAGTTTTTGGACCACTACAAGTACAGTTCAGTGCAATTTCCAAACAATTGAAGGTATTACATAAATTTGTATAAACAATTGTATGCGAACATAAAAATCCTAAAACCACACAGACGCTCAATTATGCAGGAAGGAGGTACAAACAAACTAAAAGGGATGAATGAACTGTAGTCCAAAAGGTTCAACTGAATGGCAAGTCAACAACTGGTGAAGGAATTGGACTTTGCAGAGTCAGTGCCAAAGTATATACATCCAACACAAAGAAAGACCTACACTGTCATGGCTTGAAGACACAAAAAATACATTCATATTT
The DNA here is from genome assembly GCA_011419295.1 of Clarias macrocephalus. Classification (NCBI taxonomy): domain Eukaryota; kingdom Metazoa; phylum Chordata; class Actinopteri; order Siluriformes; family Clariidae; genus Clarias; species Clarias macrocephalus. The sequence continues at coordinate 14,275 of JAAGKR010009839.1, forward strand.
TCACAGTAGAAGTACTGTGAAAATGCTTATGAAAGGTTGTCCTGAACATTTGATTCAAGGTAAGCAAAATAAAAATTTAATGCCACCAAATACTAACAGTATGTAGAGATTTGACATGAACATAGTGTCAAAATCTGATATAGTTAAAAAAAAAAAAAAAAGGTCTGACATTCATGTTTTAAAACAATGTTGGAAATCAATTAGATACTATCATTGACCCTTCATGGGAATGCATGGTAGATTAAAATGTGTTGTGTATATAGTCCAAAATGGTTGATGTCAAACAAATTGAATTAAAGTCTTGTAAGACTTGACTTTGCTCACCTCTTATATAATTTCACATTTTATGTAGTGGTGAGTAGAGACCAAATGGCAAAAAATAGATTTCTTCCAAAATCTCTTTAACTTACCTGGATGTACAATATTTCAACAAAATATTTGTGAGTAATTTTACCTAGAAAATGTGTTGCATGTATACAGCACACACAAGGTCAAGTTAAACCGCAGCTCCTAGAAAACACACCCAACAAAGTGGTAGCTAAGGACCAATCAGTCTCAGCAGAGTCAGGGAGTTTGACAACAGTTATGTAACATCATGTTTAACCTATAGAACAGGATAAAAAGCTAGTTAGTTGCTCTGTACTTCTCCCAAGAGTGGACAGGGGCATCACAGTCACTCTTAGGACCTGTCCCAGTCTCACAGGAATGTTATGTATATCACTTTTTGTCATGGAAAAAAGTAAAACATCCATCATTATGGTGATCTATTAGGAAAATGTACATTTTGGGTATTATGTACTCTATGTATCTCCGTATATCTTTCACCATAAGACACCCATCTTTAAAATAAATAAAACTTAAGAGTTATATGTAGAACCCTATAACAGACGCTTTTAAGGTAGGACCCCTTAATAATCCAGTAATCCTTAAAAAAAACTTTATACCATTAAAAAAAAAGTAATATATATATATTTTATTTTCGGTACAGTACAAAAATATGTGCTAATTTTAGGGAAAAAAAAGTGTATGATCACTGTCCTCAACATATCATTGCCACTAGTTTTTACCGATGACATGTTTTAAGTTTTTTAATTAAAAAGCCAATGCAGAAAATGTAATATTTTTTCTCTTCTTAATTAAATATTTGGCACACTAACATGAAGTTATATAAATGAAAGGTTAAGTCAGGCATTATGTAATTACAGTATTTAGTTTTTCATCAGAATAATATAATGACTGAGGCTAATTAGGTTAACAGATACAATCAGGAGTTTAACTGCACCATCCCATCCAAAAGTAGTATAGTAATTATACTCACTTTACCCATATTCTTTGCAGGCTCATAACAATTAAAAAGAAAATAACATAGCTTTAGCCTTGTAATGCATTAATGTAATTTTAAAACTTTCCTTATTCGAGCAGGGAGATTAAAACTGTAAAATTAGGATACATGATGTAATCTTTTTTATCATTGAATCCATAACTATTTATTTCAAATTGAACCTAAATATGATTGTTTGTTGAAAAAAACTTTTATATAGAAGTTTTACAATGGTAGCATGATAATTAGCATTTTTGTGCTTATCCAACATGACTTAAGATGTTTAAACTAATGTTTCTCCATAAGCAGAATATTAATTAGGCAAGCAAACAATTGTTTGGCCACTAGATGGCATATTTTCTGCCTTGCATACGTGTTACCAATCCCTTAAAACCTTTGTGTCAAAACTTGTTAATGAAATAAAGGTTTTATTGTTCCGAGCAAACAAGCCCCCACATGATATTTACTCCTAGATGTGCACAGGGCAGGGCTGAATTTAGTTTCATGTGAATTTGCATGTTTTGTAATGAGGAAGAGTTGAAATACACTCTTTTTCTCACACACCATCACAGAGAGAGAGAGAGAGAGAGAGAGAGAGAGAGAGAGAGACTACAGAGTAATTTCTCTTTTTCTTGTGCATTGTACTGAGTCACTGTACTGAGTCATTTCTCTTTCTCTCTGTTATACTTTGATATAGTTTTTTTAACGGACAGTAAACATCTGCTGCTGCTGAGGCTCTTGCGTCTAAAGCAGTACAAGTAAGGTAATTGTGACTATGTCTGCGAAAACCCACTTCAAGATTTTTTAAAATAAAATCATATGTAGATTGATTTTCTGTAGAAAACACTCCCGCAATCATCATCTTTACCACTTCATCCTGTATACAGGGTTGTGGTGGGCCTGGAGACTATCCCAGTCGACTTAGTAGGCACAAGAGCGGTGTACACCCTGGACAGGGGGCCAATTCATCACAGGGAAAAGACACATCATTCACACACTACAGGCAATGTGGGAAATTAACTAATCTGCATTGTCTTTGGAATGTGGGAGGACACCAGAGTACCCAGATGAAACCCACCAAGCACAGGGAGAACATGCAAACTCCATGCATACAGACCCAAGGTGCGAATCGAACCCGGACCCTGGAGGTGCAAGGCGACAGGCATAACCAATAAGCCACCTACAGTGTGGCGTATGTTTTGTGAGGTTTATGTTGAGGGATCTGAAACATATTACTACCCTAGGTGTATTGGACACTTGCACATCAGTAAAAACGGCCATATTCTGAAACACAATCAATGTGGAAAATACAATCAAAAAGCTTCCAGGTCTTACCAGATATGCTGTCAACCACATCAAATTTTGAGTTGGATGGCTAACCGCCAGTGAAAATTATTATTGATAACAAACATAAAAGGGACCGAGGTTCATAGATTTTAATAAATAGATATATAAGAATGATATAGTCCTGACCCCTGGTAAGGCAAAAATTGCCTGAGACTTTTCATTCCCCTGACCATAACCATAGCCATATAAGCATTTTGGGATAAATAGTTTCAGCAATCTAAACCTATACTTATCTGATGGTGAATGTTATGCTGTTTTTAGGAAAAACAAAGCTACTTTCGCCTGTGTGCGCCCAACAAGTTTGCAAAATTTGCAAAATGCAAAAGGGAGCTATGTAAATTGAGAAGGTAGATGTACACTCGAAAAATATCCAGGTAACGCTCATGTGAGGAAAAAAAATCGCCTGACATAAGGGTAATCTGGAATTTAAACGCTGGAGAAAATATTTTATGTGGTTAAAATATGATGACATTGCATGTCACTAATGGGGAGGAACTGATATAAAGTAAAGCTGAGTTCTGTAAGAAAAAGAAAAGAAAAAAAGCCACTCACTGGACTGGAGGCCAAGAATGTGACTGTACCTATATTTGCTTTCATGGACCCCATGCACCTGTGTCCTACTGCCTGCAGAAAAACAATGCTCTTAACTAGCAATCATTACTGACAGGAAAGACACAAAACACAGTTTATACAAGTCATTGCCACCACATATTGCTGCTGACAAAAGACTTACACCATGGTGGTTTTTTTTTTCCTTGGCATAATTGTGTTAAGTGAAAGTGTTTTCTTATTTAATTTGAAATTTACAATGATCAGTACAAAGCCAACCTGGACTGGATAATGATTTTTTTTTTTTGAAGCAGCTTGGTCAGGCACGTTCATTTTCAGATCAAGAATTGTCTTTCTAGAACAAACTTAACCATGTCAGGGAGATGTAGAGTTTTTAGTGAAAGAACTATACCATTTTTTCCATGTGACATGACATATTATATATTCTGCTAAATGCCATAATAATACAAGTATTTGTAATAAGTTACAAATATTTTTTTTCTGCAAACTTGACACAGAGGTAAATTGAACTGCGGTCATATTCATGGAACCAAATTGAGAAAACACACATGGATAAGATTTATAAATGATGGGCGAATTGCCGCCCTAATGTGATGCACATATCCAGCAACAGCAGTCAGACAGATGGTGTCAGAGTATGCATGATTGCTATTAAAGTTTGCAGAAAACAGTCCCCACACCAGCCTGAACTGTTGAGACACAGTTTGTTTTATTTTATGCATCATGCTGTGAGTTAAAATGACTTAGGTGGAAGGTAAACTGAGTGACATTAAAATAATGTATATGATTCAGTCATATTTATTATAACGGTTGCAGAACAGCTATTGGAAGCAATAGGACATGATATATGATTTGAAATAAAAAGACCTGAAGAAACCAAACTAGAGATTATGAAATGATCTGGTATTATTGTTTATAGATGGAAGTTCCAGAGAAGGTTAAGGCATTGAGATTTTTCACTTTTCCAGAGAGATGAAATCATCGGTCTGTAAATCTTTGATGATCTGTTACAGTAAAAGTGCCAGAAACGTCTGCGTTTACCACGGTAATGCAGTCACACTTTTCTTTATATGTAAGTGCAAAGTTTTATTCAATGTGGAACCTTGTTGTTTTTAATATTAGCATTTTTGCAAGAATTTGAATAGAAGCATAGCACCATATGTGCGTATAGTATGTGCTTACGTTTCATTTCCCCACATAAGGAATGTATACGAAAGTGGAATGTCTACAAAACTGGAATGTTAGATTAGGACCACTTCATGAGGATAGTTTCATTATTCATTGATATGCTGAGTAAGCAAATAGTTAATGGACAATCTTACTTGAACCGTTTTTCAAAACACTGACAGGACGCCCCAAAAAAAAAAAAAAAAAAAAAAAACCCCATCCTCATGAAGTGTTTACAATTTGTACAAAAATTCCTCAAAACAGGGAAATGTGCAGTTTTTAGGCATCACCAGAGAAGCATCTATTTTGGAAATACAGTGACTACATCATAACCCTCAGGAGGTGTCACTCGTTCACGTGCATGCTTCTCACAGTAAATCTTGTCCTCGACGAAAAAGTGTCCTTTCTGTTTCAGATTTGTACCGCAATCAGTGCAGACGTAGCACTCAGGGTGCCGGAACTTGTCGCGCAGTTTGACAAACATGCCCCTGTATTCAAGCAAAAAGGTTAGAAACAGAAAGAATATAGTATAACTCAACCTTTACATGGAACCACTACATGCTTTTTAGAGATCAAACAAAATACTGCATTGAAAGGAGGAGATACTGTATACCTCGGCAATAAACCCATATTAAAAACTGAAAGTTCCACAACCTTCCATTAGGGGGCATTATGCATATGTAACTTTTAATTTTTTAATTTTTTCTTTTTTTGGATTTTTCCCTGAATTTCTCCCTAATTTAGTCGTGTCTAATTCCTCCCAGTCACTAGGGGGCTCCCACATTAAGGCTACTACTACCAGTCTTCGGCCCTCCCGGCTGAGTATCACGTGGTTCCAAGGAATCACGTGATAGTCTTCGGCCCTCCCGACCGCATCTTTTTAAACTGCTCGCTCGCGCACCGTTGGGGGTGGCGTAACACACTCGGAGGACAGCGCTATCTGCTCCCTCCGTTGAGCAAGCTCACAGGCGCCCCTGACTGGCTGTAGAGCCGTGATTAATGTGGGAGCAATAAGTATCTCTCATCCCTCCCCTCTGAGAGAGCTCGGCCAATCAGCTCTCTCTAGACCTCCGGCTGCGAGAGGTTACAGCACCACCCGGGATTCGAACTAGCGATCTCCGGATGATAGGGCGCTTTTACCACTGCACCACTCGGAGGCTGTAACTTTTTATTTTTAACAAAAGGTATTCTTCATTAATAATTCTTAGATTATAAAAGATATGCTTACACAATCCCAGAGCCACATTTGTCACAGACGGAGAGTTTCTCAGTACTGCCCACGGAAGTTGCAATTTTGGTAGTGGGTGCTTTCACACTTCTAAACCCTGATGGTTTGTCAACATCACCTGCGCAAAGATTCAGAATAGAAACGCTACAGCCACAAAAGCTTGCCTTCCCAAAATAGTGGTATATGGCATTCAGAGCATGTGAACACGAAATCACATGAATCACTTGATGTGTGCAAAGTGGTTCTACATGGTGGAAAAGGTACCATACCAGTCTCAAGGATCTCTTGCAGGACTTTGAATGATGCAGACTGACGTGGAGGCTCACATGATTCCTGGTTCTCAGTCAGCATTTTATAGACCTCTGAGTCAGCTGCAATTGATGGTATTGGCTGGACGGGTTTAGAGATATCTGGACTGAAATGGAGAAAAAAAAAAAGAATACAAAAATTGTTCCAATTTCAAATGACAAACAGATTACAAAATACATGCAATAAAAGCGAGTAAAAACATTTTTTTTTTTCACAATAAAAAAAAAATAATTTTCCACTAAATGAATTAGAAATTTGTGTCAAAAACATGATCACTGAGACTTAAACCTGGGAAATTCGTACTTTTTGCTTGGTTCACTGGATGTCACAGTGGTCTTGGCACCACTAACAGCGGTGTTAAAGTCCTTGATGTTATCGGAAGAGTACAGACCCGCTGGATTATTATAATGGCTTGTTACCACCTTGGAACCCGGTGAATTGAATGGGAGAGCACTCCTGTTGTGAGCAGAACCTATGTGTTTCACTTCCTATAGACAGTGAGGGAAGAGGTCAGAGTGTCACAAGTGAAAGTATAACCTACATAAATTGAATGCATTAGAAACAGAGAGAGGAGGGGGGGGGAGGCTCAGCACAGCTACTTATCAATCCAAAAAAAAAAACATGAAACAAAATAAACATAAAAGATATGAAATTACAAATAAAAGGTAAAAATTGCATTCTCATGTTTTCTGGTAGAAAAAGTAAAATGCAGCTTTATTTTAACATTTGTCTGCACACACAACTAAAAGATGGTAAAAGATGATGTCTATGTATTCTGCAATATGTCAATAATCCATAACAAGTAATTTTTTTTTTTTAAAGATTTGATACTCAGTTTCCAAAAGACCAGAACAGAGAAATGGAAATATACTGTATTCTCTGATAAGCTTTTCATTATTACTACCTTAACACACAGTATATATCCATTTTGGTTGTGTTTATTAATGGTACATCTGGTACACAGAAACACTAAATGTCTCTTAATAGCTCTAGATTAAATAGGTGTTGATTTAAATTTTCCCACCGTCAACTTCTAACAAATAAATAAATAAATAAATAAACAAACAAACAAACAAACAAACAAACAGAATACGGTAGTGGCCAAAAATATTAAAACAAAGATATATTAAGACATATTTTAGTTCTCCCTGTGGTGATGTCACTAATTAGTTCAAATTTATCCGGCTGTCGAGTTGTGCTAATTACATGATATGTCACTGTGGTATTCAGCTTCTGGGGCCATGTCCATGGATGTCCAGACCTAGATCCAATAGTAAACTGTTGGACATTAGTGAAGGCAGTAGTAGTTAAGAAACCGCCTCCTGTCCATGACCTTCAGGAAGCAATCGAGCAAGGATAGATTGAACAAGCAACACCAGAGTACTGCAGAGGTCTTTTTGACTCTAAATATTGATCGGTGTGCAGCTATTACTTTGCATGAAATAACTAACACTTCTTATTGTCTTAAAAAAATTAGAATGATATTAAAAGATCAAGAACATCACTTTTGTCTCAATAATTTTGGCCACCAGCACACATGACATAATAAGTCTACTATTGGCTTAATACATTTAGAGAATGTCTAATAATACCCCAAAAACAGCAGAAGCATTCAGTAAAGCCCAACACATCTTTCATGTCCAATACTGTATAAACCGGCCTTCAACATGACATATGTTTTAACTTTTAAAACATTCCCAGTCCAACACTAACTCTCCCACAAGCACATACTTCCGGCATTTGCTCACTCTTTGACCTTTAATTTGAGGTTTGCCTGCAGGAACTAGCGGAAACTCTGCCTTACGTCTTTGGTCTGGCTCATAAACCTTTGTCTCCATGGATATGGTTTGTTAGGAGGTAAATAATGACTTCATATTGCACCCTGCCTTTGTTTGTTTTGCTTTTTTCTCGCTATATATAAAGGCTTTGCTCTCTATGATTCTCTCATTCCCCGCACTGAGCAATGTAAAAGACCAGGCCTGGTCAAAGTACTGCAAGCCATAATGACATACCTGTGATTCTGATGCCAGGTTCATCTTGTATGGATGCGACTTCCCATCTTCAGAGACAAGCGGAGACCACATTTTTGATTCTGATCTATAGAAAGGAAAAAGCACTGTGTAAATGGAAAGAAATTACTGTATTGTCATAGAAAATGTAGTAAACGCATGATGGTACAATACAGTGCAGGTATCATAAAGATGCAAAATGACTCTGCTGAGCAAAACCTTTTTTAATAATTAATAAAAAGTGACTGAAGAATACAAATAAGCAAACAAAAAAACATTATGTAGCCTGGCTTCACAAGCTTTCTGTGACTATTAAAGATTAAATATCATGTGTACCTGTCTATGGAGAGAATCATTTCTTCGACACAACCCTTGATCTTATTCTGGGCTTCCAAGTGAGTCATTCCTTCCGTCGGCTCCCCATCGATGGCGATAATCATGTCACCGATGCAGAGGTTAGACTGGGCTGCTTTACTTCCTGGGGTTACCTGGTGAATAAAGTGTGCTTTATAAATTTGACTCATCTGACACAAAGTATAGGTATTAGGGAAGGTGAATGTAACACTGATATGTTGGGTCTGTATCGAACTTTATATCTGAACTTATTCCCTGGAAGATTTGAAGTTGCACCCCACAATGACGCTGTCTGCCACACATGGATTGTTAATTTTTCGGCAGTTCTAAGGGTCGGCACAGTGGAATATCTGATCAGCACACAAATTGTCAGAGGTTTCACCAAATGACACCCTTCCTGACCCAACCCTCTCATTTTATCTGATCTTCGGACAATACCTGTATGAATTCTGTCCCCTCCCCCGAGATGGTATTCCTTGGGTGCATAATGGGTGGCCCTTAGATTTATGACACAGATGTTGCATTTAAAAACATAAGAGAAACTTATCTAGTGATATACAGAACCTGGTTAATGGTGTAGTACCATAGTTTGATAACCAAGATCCATAGTTAAATTCCTAACAAACACCAACACTACCATCAGCATCCTATAGCTCAGGTGCTTTCAGAGATGAAGCCAAATAAGAGACACGGACTGGATGAGGATCCCGTTGTTTAGACAGCATTGTCACTGCAGTCGTGCAACAAATAAAGAAACGATTTATCATCAGCGTAAAGCTGCAAGCTATAAAGTTTCCTTGTTATCCTTTCACTTGTCACAAAAGGATTTCCTTCTTTAAAGAGATTAAGGAAGTCAGGCTTTCCTTATCAGTGGTGTCCAAAAGAAAGAGTCATACTAAGGCTGTGGTGCTTTGTTAAAGGAAGATGTACAATAACTCTTTCTCTCTCTCTCTCTCTCTCTCACACACTCACACACACACACACACACATTCTCTCTTACACATACACACAGAAGTTTTATAGCAAATTTCCACTCAATAGGCCACTGTAGGAAATGGAAAAATTGAGGGATGTGTACTATATCAGAAACCTCAGTAACCCTGCTATGCTGTAGCCTCCAATACAATGACAGCAGTTATACATCTTGGACTAACACAGCGTGCCTGTAACGCCTAGTTATTATTAAACCACAGACGTTTGACTCTTAGTTAAGCGTAAACCCTACAATGTCGATAACAAATACGTTAACTAGATAAGCTATACTGGATGACGTCATTAGCCATTTCGACATTAGCAACATTTCCTCGGGAAAAAAAGTGAAGGAAAAGCTTTGAGCAGCAGTAACGGCAGTGAGATAAAGCGCGTGCTTCTGTGCGACACTGCACTCAGCTTACCCGTGAGATAGTCAGGGGCTGCTCGAAATCCTTCCCACCAACCAGTCTAAATCCCCAAGGTCCTGGACCCTGCATTACAATCCGCAGCGGCATTTCTTTATTTAATTAAAATATTTATCAACAAATTAAACAAGCCTAACAACCCTCTGGACCGCGTTCGGCGTAAGAAAAAAAAACGTGTAACTTTCGGTCTAACAGTCTCTCAGGGCGGTAACTTTGTAAAAGTTGGGGATGGAGGCGGGACTTCTACAAACAACAATCCAATGGGCTTGAAGGCTGACTTTCAAACCGCCTCCTACTGGATGCCTAGTTAGCTCGATTGGCTGGAGAAGTCCTCGTGTCATAACCTGAATATAGTACACTAATCTAGGGAGTACGCCGTTGTTTGGGATTCAGCCCAAAGCTCTTGTCGCTGATAAGAGCTAGTTTCCTATGTTTGTTTAGGGGAGGGACGTTACGTAATCCCATTGAAGCTTACCATTTATGGTTCGAGCCCAAATCCCAGGATGTGGAATGTGCCACTCCCGACATCGAATTCCTGGCAGCGATAGGCAAGGGCAGATAGAAACATGTTAGACTGTGGGTCATATCCTGGACCTGACACAAGTTTAGACTAAAGAAAGTGAAATGGGAGATATGCGTGATCTGTCTGGTCTGCATGCCTACGTACTTGTGCTGATATCCAGGAATGCAGGAGTGGTCAGACTCGGGTCCCGGGTATATTTTTCCTGTCATAAAGCACCAAATCCATCCCATGAAGACTTCCATGATTAGTTAAGGCAGTGGAGCAGAACCTTAAACAGCATTGCTTTGGCCTACCAGGATTGGATTCTGACACCACTGAGGGAACATGGCTTAACATAGAGCTTTTCAACTCTACCATTGTGCTGTACAGTTTTATGTTTCTCAGCCTCACCTGATCACATATGACAGATCAGGTCAAGTCAAGTCAAGTCAAGTCGGCTTTAATCATACACTGTTCAATACATGTTGAAATGAAACAATGTTCCACCAGGACCAATGTGCTATATATATTCACCATCTCATACTATATATAGCCAAGTGCACTTATATATAT
>JAAGKR010009840.1:0-17471 GCA_011419295.1 Clarias macrocephalus
TCACCGGCCTGATCATCTGTCATGTTCAAAACTATTCCTCTGATACTGGTCAGGTACGATTCCCAAATGAATTTACTGTATATATGTAAATGTGTTTATCTGCATAAATGGATCTGACCTTGGCAAAAACCAAGTCGTGCGTGGAGTGTAGGCCCTTTATGATTTGCATAAAGTTTTCTTCTTATCTGATCTCATCTTGGATTCAGTTTCTCATCACCGCCATTTTTGCTTCCCAAATACTAGAAAGCCGTTATAAACATTGGGAAAAAGAATATGTTTTTATATAATGAGCATAAATATATACTGTATATGCGAAATATCACATAAATGATGGAACGTCTCTAACCAACTGGCATCCACTTAAATTAAAATCATATAACATAATCCGATGGGAAGGATGATTCAGTGTAGAGTACGGGGAATACGTTGAAATAGGGCGACTATGAAGGCCATTCAAGTCAAACTGGGACTTTTAATTGTGTTGAAAAACAGCTATGAGCATAAAACTCTCTTTATTTCTCTCTATAATCCTCTTCTACACTGATGCACTTATCCCAGTGTTTTACAAGGTAGGAATTGTTCTCAGTACACCGAAGTCATGTGTCATGTGGAGCGAGACCAGGACTGTACAGACGCTTCCTGTAATGTCCACGTGATGCTGGTGAATGTACAGTTCCCACAGACAGATGCGTCTCTTCCTCAATTTGGTGACGAGGTGTCCACCTTCATGTTTATATTAATGAATTAAAAACCATGAATTGTATAAATATATATATATACAGTATAGTGTGTGTGTGTATATATATATATATATATATATATATATATATATATATATATAGTTTATATTTTTCGATTGCCATCATTTGTTGAAATAAACCTATTGTCATTACAGATCATGAAACTCTGACTCAAAAATAGGAAACTTTTTCTAAGCATGGGGAAACAGACAAACAACAACAACGACCTTTAGTATAGTTATTTGGAAGTTTAATACAGTATTGCACGACTTTTACAGTTACGAGTATAATGAAATGTGATATTTGAACAAGGTAAGGACAATAAAGGCTTGATTGCGTGACAAAAGTGACGCAGACTTACACACATCAGTTACAAAACCATAAATTCATAAAAAAAAAAAAAAAACTCGCTTTTGCATGCATTTGAAATCCAGTTTAAATACAGCTCATTAAAAAACTCTCACGGCCCAGGCTTGGTCTGTTCTTTTGGTCTAATGCAGGAACATCTATTGGATGGACGTGGTCTTAAACTCAAGGTCATAAATATTAATGTTAAACCTTAAAGTTAAATATGTATTGGTGTGGATCAACCTGTGGTACATTTACATTAAAAAAAGAATAATGAAAAGGAGGAATTAAATTAAATAGGGCAACTACGAAGGGTGTTCAAGTCAAACTGGGACTTTTGATTGTGTCGAATAAAAAGTCTTGCTTGAATACCATCAAGGCAGGACGTTTTCTTAGTACGCCAGAGTCATGATCAAACCTACTTCACGTCTGAAATTCTGGCCTCCCAGGAACTCCTTTCATGGCCCAAACATGTGGAAATGGCTTAGAGCGAGGAGTTCCTGTAACGTGCAAGTGGTGCAAGTTTTCACAAGCGTTTTCCTTAAAATGAAAAAAAAAAAATCTTCCTTTTTCCTCCACATTTGCAATCACTCTGTAAATATAAATAAATAAATAAATAAATAAAACTTGTTGTGTTTGTTTCAAAACACCCTCATGGAGACTCCCTCACTTCTGCTGACACGCTGAGAAATTCCTGAATGGTCTGTACGAGGTTGTGTCCTCCTGATGGCCCAGCTGCACGTTCAAGACCGCGACAGGCAAAACAAATAAAATTCGGTGTCAGGTTTTTCAAAGTCAGAAGTTAGTTGCAATCGGAGAACTCTTTGATGAATAAGTGGAAAGAGTTAAGCGAGCGCAGCATTTCTCATAGAGAGAGAAGGTTCGTCTGGCCGCTTGGGAAAAACCCGTCCGGAAAAAAAATTTGGGAACCGCGTGTGTATTTTTTTCCGCCTAGTTTAACACATAAATATACAGTGCTTTATGAGAACTTGTTAAATGAGAACTTGTTAAAAGTCAGCTGAGTGAGGGAGTGTTGTCGTGATGTGTGTTCTGTCATAAAGACTATACTGCAAAAAGAAAAACATACTGAGACACAATGAAAACAAGGTCTGGGATTAATAGAAAACTAGATACTCAAAGACCAACTTTGTCTCGGGAAATAAAAGGGGTGTTCAAGTCAAACCGGGACTTTTGATTGTACAGACTTTGTGATTCTATTTCTCGATATAATCCCCTGCTTCACTAATGCACTCATCTCAGTGTTTCACTAGTGCTGGGACACCATCAAGGTAGAAGGTCTATGATTGCACTGTCTGTCTGATTCACGTCTGAAACGCCGGCCTCCCAGGAACCCCCCGAATGCCGCAAACGTGTACGGGCATGGGGCTATAACTCCCAGCTACGTTCTTATAACATTCAAGTGGTATTGGTGAATGGTTGTGTATACAGTTCACACAGACAAGTTATCCGTAGACTTTCAAGGATCATGAGTTCCACTCTCTGAATGTTCGACCTTCTTTTGACCTTCTTTAACCCTCCTATCATTTTGACCCCATTCCATGTTTAAAGTCTCAAAATTAGTGATTGAAATTTTTCTTTTTTGCTTTATATTCAGTGACTTTTATACATAAATTCGGGTAACCATTTTAATTCTGATCATTTTCTGGAGCTCATAATAATTGACGCACCCCAGGGATAAAAAGATGTTAGTAAATTTGAAGGTAACAGGAAGGTTAAAAACTCCGGGTTTGCTCCGGGTTCAAATGTTTTCCTGAGTCTCTTTTTGTATTAAAAAAAAAAGTGTTTCGGTCAGTTTTACACCTCAATTCACAAGAAGCTTCCGAAGTCCCGGTTTGACTTGAACGCCCATCATAATAAGGAGCCAGTATTGTATATACGGCAGTAACGTGAGTAAATATTCCAGTTATAATCAATATAATATAATAGACATATGTAAAGAAAAAATTATATGCATTTGTTTGAAAGATGGTTTCCATAGTAACGGCGTATGCACTGAACACCCCAACATCACACCAACATGAACGTGACGTTGCAATTGATACGTGGAAGCGGTTTTAGCGTCACGGCCTCATCGTAACTGTCGGGAGGTTTTCCAGTAAGGAGCTCATTTGTTTTGCAGATGTTCCACGCCGACTGACACATTGTGAATTAATTACCGGCAAATCTCTGTGGAATAGAGAGCACTTTGTCACTGCTGAGGGTTTATGTTCGGGACATGACGGATCGTACTGCCGAGTGTGTGGAGCCTCCTCGCGCCGTGTGATCATCTCAGATCATTTCGTCGCAAGAGCTCGGGCACTGAGGAGGCTTGTGTTCCGGTTCATCCCGAGGGTATTCGGTGGGCGCTGTGGAAAAATCCTTCTTGCCAAACCATGTCTTCATAGAGCTTGATATGCGTACACAAGGGCATGGTCAAGCCGGAGCACTTAAGGGAAATTATACATCAGACAAAGACATCCGAGTACAAGTGTTCGCTTCTAACTTTTCAACTTGCTGTACTGTAATATACTGACATGTGCTGTATAATTTTTCTGAATGACTCGAGCTCCTTGAACGTTTCCCACGTTGTAACCTGATGTAACAGGACCGAAGCCTTTGATTCTAATCTTAACATGCGAAATGCAAAAGCGTTGGGTTTCCCCATATCTCAGGTTACTGGACTTAACTCTTACTGTTTTTTTTTTTGTTTTTTTTCCCCTGACTGAACGCTGTGTCCACTCTTTCCTTCGCAGGTATGATGGTTGGGAAGCAGGGGAGGCAGTGGAGGTTGGTGTGTAAGGGTCTGGTTTTGGGAACTCTCCTCACCAGCTGCATGATCCTGCTGTACTGCCTTTCGGCTCCTCAGGTGCAATTCAGTCTGCCAGAGTAAGTCCATCTCAGGTTATGTTATGTTGACTAAATTAATGATTTGCATCCTGTATTTTGCTAAAAGGAGCCTGAAGGATGCTGGGCCGCCCAATATACAATATATACTTCCAGGGTCCGGGTTCGATTTCCGCCTTGGGTTTGTTTGCATGGAGTTTGCATGTACAGGGCGCCCAACACAAATCTTTATACATACAGGTACGCCAGACAGACTGTGAATGATTTTAGACCTAGGGTTGGTTATCTATCTATCTATCTATCTATCTGTCTATCTATCTATCTATCTATCTATCTATCTATCTCGTTATTTATTTATTTAATTATTTATTAAACTTCTGAAATGAATTGCATCATGTATCATTCCGTCATTTCTATAGAGTCAGTCAAAAAAAAAAAAAAGGTATACACACTTCAGGAAAAAAGAAAAGTAGTATAATGTATATTAGATTACAATAATATTAAAAGTATTATCATATTATTATAATTTATACTAATAAATAACTGACAGCAATATTTTTATTTTATTATAATTAAGAATATAATTAATAATAATTAATAACAATTAGTGTATTATTATTAATAATATAATTAACAATAATATATTTAATAATAATTAATAATTGTTATTTTCTTATTAATAATAATATATTTAATATATTTTTTATTATTTATTTTATTTTATTTATTTATTTTCTGAAGCATGTATACATTTTTTGTCTGACTCCCTGTAAATATCCCTTCTTTATATGTACTGTATGTTGGTTATTTGTTTGTTTGTTTGTTTGTTTGTTTGTTGAAGACAATTTTTAAAAACCTTTTTTAAAAAAACTGCCATGTGCATCATAACTGAATATCAAGACTCATCATAACAGTATATATAATATTATATAAGAGTATAAGATTATATATTGTATAATGTTGAGATAAATGATATAAATGTGCTTCACTAGGACTTGAAAATAAAACTGTAAAAAAAATTGTACCGTACAATCGACCCCTGAAATCCGCGGGGGGTTATTTTCCTAGAGCACCTGAGAATTGTGAAAAACCGCGAATTTTGGATATGGTAAAAAAAAAAAAAAAAAATATATATATATATATATATATATATATATATATATATATATATAGGTCAAACCATAAATATGCTCCTAAAACAATTTCATTTCATTTCAAACTCAGCTCGATACATTCCAGACTGTGTTGTTCAGTACACATGCAAGTGATTCGATTGCTTCATGTTCTTTCTACAGTACTAAAAAATGTATACAGTATTGTATTTTATATGTAAATGTAGCTGAAATTACATTAATATTTATGTTACAAAATGAGTCAATTCTATTGTTTTTAATAGTTTAGTCTAGAGGAAACCCGCCAAGCACAGGGAGAACATGCAAACTCTGTGCACCCAGCGGCGGGAATCAAACCCGGACTCTGGAGGTGCAAGGCGACAGTGCTGACCACTAAGCCACAGTGACGCCTAGTATGGAAATTCAGATTTACAAAATAAGATCCAAATCATGGTAGCACAAAAATCATTCTGTTATTAATCTTTATATTTTTGTATATCTTTGCAGATGAGGTTTATGCTACATTAATATAATCAGATAATTATTTGTGTAAATGTTGTTTTTAAATGTACTCATTTTAATAGCTCCTACTTTTTGTCTTAGGATATTTGTTAAGAATAAATTTGTTAACATTTCATAGTTGGAAGATTGGAATATTGGAATATGGTCATGTTCCGTTAAGACTTTGTTTCATTCCGATTCTCAGACAGCATTTTGTTTCTCTGAGTGTCATCATGTCACACCTGATAGAGACAGACAACAGGCTAAATTAGAGAGACGTTTTACCTTATGCAAATTAAACTCAAAGCATCTAACAACAAACGCAAAAAAAAAAAAAAAAGGCACACGATTACATTTCATATGTAAAAAAAAAAAAGGTATGGAAATGATTTTACATTAATTTCTCATCCACTTAAACTCCCGGTTTTGTGCCTGTACACGTTCAGAAATAAGATTCCATGCCTTGAACCTGTAGTAGGACTAACAAGCCTACACCTTGAGTTGTACAATCTACAATAAGATTTAATTCGGTCAACCTTGACCAGGTCATGTGTGAAAATGATTCCTGGAATATGGCGCATGGCGTCAGGGAAGAGAAACTCCATAGATGTGATAACCTGGTCATTCAGTACATTCAGGTCGTCAGCTGACTTCATTTTTTGTCTAGACCTGAGCAACTGAAGCAACCCCAGATCATAACACTGTCACCAGAGGCTTGTACAGTGGACGCTATGCATGATGGGTGCACTGGAACAGGCCCAATCTGGACTCATCAGACCACATGACCCCTTTGCATTGCCTCAAAGTCTAATCTTTATGCTCCCTTTTTTCCATGCAACTGTACCAAGTGATCTCCATTCACGATTTATTCTGACCACATTTCTTTGACGAAGTAACCCTAACCCTAACCCTAACCCTTTTTGGGCCAGGCAGTGTATCTTTACCCTAGAAACATGCACATGATACACCTACGTACACCTATGTTTATGTTTCCAGTACAAAATACATAAAGGGTATAAAGGTACCACCCCAGCAACAATGGAAGGTACCTCTGTTTTCCGAGAGTGTAGATTGCCGCGCCTTGTAAATAGCCATTCAAAAAACTTTCCATTGATGCAAAGATGGTATTATATGATGTTCCAAGTGTGTCGTTACCACAGTTAAATATTGCATGACTTCATCTAATACATCTTTGCATCAGTGAAGTATTATATGATGATCTAAGTGTATCGTTACCACATTCAAATATTGCATTACATCACTTTCTTTGGCTTCTGATTTTCCTACCGCCATGAAAGTACAGTTTTGTACCCGGCGTGATGGGAGTGTACAGTCCCACCAGCACAAGGCGTTAAACATCCCTCAACAAAATCACAACCTAATCCTGTGATGCGACCTCATTTTGAGAATGTTGCGAAAAAACTTAAAGAATAAGGTCTGAGTAACTCATATTTCTCGTTTCCTTCCCAGAATTCCTGTGCCTTATTCATGTGCCCACGAAGCATCATCCGGCCATTCAACAGACGCTCGAAAAAGCGTCCATCCAGGCTTGGGACCTGGGAACCATCGTTGTACCCCAAAGGTGGACATCATGTTCATGAAAACCCACAAAACGGCAAGCAGCACCATCCTGAATATCCTGTTCCGCTTTGGCGAAAAGCACCGGTTGAAGTTCGCCTTCCCGAGCAGCCGCAACGACTTCTTCTATCCCTCGCCCTTCTACCGCTCGCACGTGAAAGATTACGGGCCAGGGATGTGCTTCAACATCATGTGCAATCACATGCGCTTCAATGAAGCCGAAGTAGCAAAGGTGCTTCCAGTGGACACGACCTACGTCACCATCCTGAGGGATCCAGCGGAGCTCTTCGAGTCCTCCTTCCATTACTTCAGCCGCTTAATTCCAGGCACCTGGAAGATTTCCGGGGACAATAAGATGGAAGTGTTCCTCAATGAGCCTGAGCTTTACTACGACCCAGAGGGGTTCAATTCATTCTACCTCAAGAACTTGCTTTTCTTCGACTTTGGCCAGGATAATAATCTATCACTGGATGACCCGAGAGTAGAAGAAGGCATCCGTGCAATTTCGAAACGCTTCCACTTGGTCATGATGGTGGAGCACTTCGATGAGTCGCTCATCCTGCTGAAGGACGCCCTCTGCTGGGACATGGACGACCTTCTGTTCTTCAAGCTCAACGCACGAAAGGGGTCCACCGTCTCCAAGCTGACCCCCGAGCTCCGAGCCAGGGCCTTGCAGTGGAACGCTATTGACTGGAAGCTCTACCAGCACTTTAACGTCACCTTCTGGAGCAAGGTGGAGGAGTACGGTCTAAAGCGCATGGCCAAAGACGTGGCAGAGCTGCGGCGCCGGAACGCGGAAATGGCCACCATCTGCATCGAAGGTGGCCATGCGGTGGACGCCGGGAGCATCCAAGAGACTTCCATGAAGCCGTGGCAACCCTTGGGGGAGAAATCTATTATGGGATACAATCTGAAAAAGAATGTAGACAAAGCGCATCAAGAACGGTGCCGAAAAATGTTGACGCCCGAGCTGCAGTACCTAACAGACTTAGGCGTCAATTTGTGGATCACGAAACTGTGGGGACACGTGAGGGACATCCTTGACTGGTAGAAATGAAGACTATGAGAATATCAGGTCGTCCTCTGACCTCTGTCGGTACTGTATGTGTGAATGTTCATCTCTGACCTTCTGTGAAACAAACCAACTGAAAGCTTGTTATGCGGGACGGGGAATGGAATACCGATTTGAAAGTCATATAAGTTGGGAAAAACAGACGTAATGGTCTTGGGTGTGCAGATTTTAATGTCATTTTCATCGGTCAGCCTCCTTTCTTTTTTTTCTTTTTTTTTTCACGGATGTCATGTCCACACAGTATATCGCATTTCTACGTGGTGCTTGTGTCAATCATGGAAAAAAAAAAAAACAAATCACTGTCTGCCTGTCTGGAGAGGTAACTCTTTGCATGCTGCCAATGCCGTATCAGTAAAGTCCTCTCTGTAAAAGTTGACTGAAGTATGTGGAGGCACAGGGATACCATGTGTTCCTGTTTTATTTGTGTTATCAGCGAATATGACAAATCCTGCTGACCAAAGAGTAAAGCTGGTGCACAGAGTGCGCCATGTCTTTGTCCAGAAGGATTTGAATCAGCTGTTGGAAAATAATAATAATAAAAGGATGCACATTAAATGTGAGATTTTATGAATAAAATAAAAACTAACATAAAATATAAATATGGCTTGGTGTTGTCCTTTTTTTCCTTCAGTGTCCTTATTCTCCAGAATTATTATCAAGTACTCGGCTGATCAGCTGAAATTCTTTCTTTGCATATCCCGGTGTAACTGAGGTCAGAGCACAGGGTCGGCCATAATACAGCAGCCCTGGAGCACAAAGGGTTGAGGGCCTTGAGGGACTCAAACCGCCGACGTCCTGATCAGTAACTCAGTGCCTTAGCCCTCTGCCCCCTTACATTCAGCAAGTAGTTCATTGGTAGATTGTTCAGTCCGGCTGATTTCACTTATGGTGTGTTGCAGGTTAAACTTCAGGCAGATGTCTAAGTATTGCAACAGTTAAATTCATTCAGTTCTGTCCAGCGGTCGATTTACAGTAAGACACGCCCACAGTTTGACGCAGTAGTGATGGGAAGTTTGGATCATTTTAGTGACTCGGAGTCGTTTTCGAGTCATTTCGTTCTTTTGATCAGAAATCAAATAAAATGTGACATTTTCAATAAACAGACCCCCCAACACGTCTACATACACACATTTCGGCTATAGTTCCAGTAATGAAAATATTACAATGCAGCTAAGGACTGATTATGATAAACAGAATGAGCAGCTCACCTCTCATATCTTCTGGTCCGAATCGTTCGTTCGTTTTTATTTATTTATTTTGTCACGTGACTCCCATAGATGCTATGTAGTGCATTACACGGGAAACAGGACGGAGCGGTTCTTCTCATGAGTCGTCTAGTCCGAATCTATTGCACTGCATGGCGTCTATGGGAGTCACGTGACAAAAGGACGAACGATTCGGACCAAATGACTCGAAGGTAATGACTCATTTCTGTTTCCTGTACATAGTATGCGGAGGATTCTGCGCGCCCAGTAGAAAATGAACGAATCACTCTCTGAGACTACTGAGTCACGTTAAAGACTCGTTCAAAAAGAACGAATCGCTCATGCGCAGTACGCTACCAAAACCTGTGGTTTCTAATCTGGCACATTGCTCTTCACTTTTACTCAACATTTTGATTTCATTTATGGTAAATACATAAGGACCGGCAAAGTTTCAATTTATTCAGTCCAGCCATTTTGAGTGATGCTGTGACAAAATCTGACGACAGACAGACAGACAGACTGCGACTGTGTCTCCGACTTGGTCTCCGATGTACAGACAAAAACCTTCTGTTAGAAACAGACGTCTACCATCATCCCATCACTGCATTATGAATCTAAATTGTATCGTGTTTCATGGAAATCTGAGGTTTACACGCCTCACCTAAACATACAGTGGTACGGCCAATTAAATCACTTGCAGCACATAAATATTCGCCCCCCCCCTGTTGTTGTGAAGCGTCTATTAATCCTGGTGTCATGTTGAATCACATACTGTATTTGGTTGAATAAAGTCGGCCTTTGTGCAATTAAAGTGTCACATGATCTCAGAATAAATACACCTGTTCCTGCAAGGCTGCAGAGTTCATTATCGGAATGAACAGCATTGTGAAAACAAAAGCTTAAATCAATGAAATATAGATGAAAAAGTGTAAAACTACACAATATGACGCCTGGTTTGCTCCTGAGAATCTTTATAATGTTCCCAGGACAATATCCTGATGTGGCCTTACATGAACATGTAACTAAATTAAAAAAAAACAAAAAAACAATTAAGAAGTATATACTGTACTGAACACCAGGAATACGTCATTAAAAATTTACACTTGATTGGTTCGACAGTGCATTATTTCTGCAACAAGTTTTTCCATAATTAAGCTTTCCAGCTGAATGGATTCATGCGGATGTTGAGTCATGCAGGGATTTCCGAAACTGTATTTAATTGGTACACATTTTGTAATTAGGGATATTTTTTTCCCACAGGTG
Organism: Clarias macrocephalus; assembly: GCA_011419295.1. Classification (NCBI taxonomy): domain Eukaryota; kingdom Metazoa; phylum Chordata; class Actinopteri; order Siluriformes; family Clariidae; genus Clarias; species Clarias macrocephalus. Next base: position 10,664 of record JAAGKR010009840.1, read on the forward strand.
AATCATTTTTATCCAAACATCACGTGATTTACAGTTTGAAGAAATCCTAATCTATTATTCTCTGCATAAGGAGAAATATATAGAATAGAATTATTCTAATAGGAATAGAAATATTCTAACATGTAATGCTTCTGGAATTTTAGAACAGAACATTATTGTGGGTCACGATATTAGCAGATGTTTTTGGGATAGTCAATGGTAGAGATTATTAGAAAGGTGTAATTGCGCCACCTCCTGGATGATTACATAAAATATGATTATGATTACTGTTATTATTATTGTCAATAATTCTTTTGAAAGACTTGTGTTTGTGTATGTGTGTGTGCAGCCCTGGCATTTTTGCTCTGAGTGGCCACTCACTACAGTACAGAATCGGTCCAGTTGGACACCAGAACAGCCCACCCATATATATTTTGTGCATCTCCAAAAAAGATAATATCAGGAAGTTTTTTTTTTAAATAATTTATTTCAATAAGTAAAACAGTCATATATTTTAGATTCATTACACTTAAAGTGAAATATGAAATATGTCCAGCCTTTTTTTTTTTGCACTGAGCTGGCAACCCAACCCAATCCCCAGGTTGGGGGGTATCCGTTGTCCGATGTGCCGGATGGTACATAGGCAGACCAAAATACCCCCCATACGCACCAAGACGTTTAAAAATGATTGAAGATAACAATCATAATAATAAAAACCTTTTTCAAAAGACTAATCATCCAGGAGGTGGTGCACTCCCACATTTATAATAATCTATATGAGTTACATTCCAAAACATTGGCTACTGTCAAGAATTTCCTCCAGAATTAATAAAGTTTTATCTTATGTTATCTTATATTATTTTAATGAGCAAAAAAATCTTTTTTGTGATTGATCCTTAGGAAATATTCGAATATTTTGAGATTGCTGTTAGTTGTCATAATAAGGTATCGGTGTAACCCAATACACTACTGTAAATGTATGTCTATAAATTACACTGAGTCACGTCGTCATTCACTATCATCAGTTTTATCTACATGAGAAGCTCCACAACAAACTTTTATCCGCAGGCTCCACAACTAGGAGATTACTCTTTCACCAGTGCAGGTGAGTCATGGTGTGCTGTGCATTATTGTTACTGTGCTGCATTTTCTAAATCTTTTTAGAGAAATGTCGCTAATGCAAGGGGGAAAGTCTGCTACTCAACCTGAAATATGGAGTAATTAAAGGACACCATCTGTAAGGTCTCCAATAAAGTGTAAGGGTCCATCCATGTGCCATCAAGTGGCAAATCCTCCCCTCCCTGAAGATATATCCGTCGTTTCAGTGATAGTTTCTTACAGGGGCCGGGTGGCCAGCCGACGCCTAAATGTATCTGAGCAGTTGACGGTGAAAGACCATGCCCAAAAGTGGGGCTTGAACTGAGGAGCGTACAATGCTTTAACCACTAAGCAACCACCGTTCCATCTTATTAAACCCATTTTATTACCAAAAATCACCATCACGTTCCACTAGAGCTGATCAAACACATTTAGAATCCAACTAAGGACACCTGATGTCAGAATGATCCCCACTATGGAATTCACTCACTCACCATCTATACCACTTTATCCTGTATATTCAGGGTCACAGGGGTTTGGACCCAGGAGACTTAGGGCACAAGGCAGGTTACACCCTGGTACACACCAGGGTACATCCTGGCCAGGACAGATGTTGCCAATCCATCACAGGGCACACACACATTTACACTCTACATGTAAACATGCAAACTCCATGCACACAGAGACGGGGATCGAACCCGGACCCTAGAGGTGCAAGGCGACAGTGCTAACCACTACACCACCGTGCCGCCACTGTGGAATTCAATTATTCATCATTATTCAGTGCTTTTTCCTGGCCAGAACAGATGTTAAGGCGGCAACACACTCCTGTGTCCATCACAGTGCAGCATGCATGAACCCATTGACAGTGGGAGAAAACTGGAGAACCTGGAGGAAACCTACAGCACACACATACACCAGGAGAACACACACAACTCTGCACCGGCTGGAACCTGAGCACAGGGTGGACCCGAGGATCCTGCAGACCGTCCGCCCTGCTAACGCACACTAAAGATATAAATATCGTTTCATTTCTTAGTTAAATCTGGCCTAATTGATTCCATTATTTTCGGTAATTAATGGTTAATGAGTTATAAGAGTTCTAAAATTAGTCAGGTATCCAGAATATGTGTGTATTAATGTGCTGTTAATCAAATTGTCATGTTTTATTAAACATAAATGACGGTTGTATTTAGACACAGAATCCTCAAAACCTGGTGGACCTTGGACCTAACTAAATTAAAGCCTGTTTTTTCTTTACAAAGACAAAAATATTACGTATTGTGACTTTATTTGTACTTGAATGTCTATAAAGTAAAGAGAATTTTAACAAACGAATAATCATTTAAAAAAAAAAAAGTAGAGGAGCGGAACGAAAAGCGACACGGTTCTGTTCCACACGGACACATTTAACCGCCGGACGGTCTGCGAACGCTAATTCCGGAAGTGGAGTGTGTTTGAATTTGTTTTAGGCTAAGAAATTGTGGATTTTGTTCGTCGGTTTTTGTGCATATTCTGCTCAAAATGGGGAAACGACAGCACCAAAAAGATAAGATGTAAGTTCGGAGTGAGCATGTTGCTTTTATAATTAATTTACGCGTTGTTTCCTTGCAGAGCTAACTGCTAATGTGCTAACTGTGTGTTTAGATTTGGACTGAAGAACAATTTAGTAATGCACAAAACTCCAGTTTGTAAATTAAAGCTAGAATGAAAAAACAATATACATAAAGTCATGATTTCTAGAGTGAATCAGTGTTACAGCTTTTACAGTATGTTAGTATGCACAGCCGGGGCCAAAATGTTTAATAATGACACAAATGTATGTTTTTATTCTCTAAAATGTCTGTATCTACAGTTTTTTAAGGTCCTTTTTTCCTCTCTCAGGATTCAAAGGTGCTTTATTGGCATGACAAAGATTTACATTAGTGTTTCCAAAGCTTAGAGATAAGGCACAAGAGAATAACAGGAATAAAACAAAACAGTATAGAAAGCATAACAATAATAAAAATTATAAATTTATATAAAATAAGAGTATAGACAGACATTTAGTCAAAGATAAAGTGACTCAGGAACATTATTTTAAAAAAGGAGAGGAAAAAAAGCATATACATAATAATAATAATAATAATAATAATAGTAGTAGTAGAAGTAATAATAGTAATAACAGTGATCAGTGCGTATTTGTTTGTGTGTCTGTGTGTGATATACGGTGTGGTCTGGTCACTCACTGCTCCTTTGTCAGGGTTGTGGATGATTTTATTTAATTTATTGCAGAATACTGTGTCTTTCCTGGCACCAGAAAAGCTTATCGAAGCTCAGTGGACAGACCGAGCCACTCGCTTGTTCAGCTACCCAACTTTAAAACTTTACACTATGGTATACAGAAGTATAACTACAAGCATTGCATTTCAAGTGTCTCAGGATATTTTACTGTTGGCATGATACACACTGATAGTAGTGCTAACCTTTTCAATAAAGGCAGCAAAGAAGTCACTTCTCTCCAGGAAAAACATCAGGGACAGACTGATATTCTGCAAAAGGTACAGGGTCTGGACAGCTGCAGAACCCTCAGAATCCACTTTTTGATTATTTTTGGCATCTGCCAAAAAAAAAGAGAGCTTGTTCGGAGAAGAAGCCATCAGTACCATCAGTCCTTTGACATGCCGACAGTAAAGCATCCTGAGACCATTAATTTGTGGGGTTGTTTCTCAGCCAAGGGCGTGGTCTCACACACCATTTTGCTTAAGGGCGGAGGAATTAAAATCCTCCGAGAGCAACTTCTTCCAATCAAGTTTGTTGATGAACAATGTATTTTCTAGCTTGATGGAGCTTCTTGCTATAAGGCAAAAGTGATAAGTAAGTGGCTCAGTGAACAAAAAACATGAACATTTTGTGTCCATGGCCAGAAAACTCCCCAGACCTTAATCCCATTGAGAACCTGTGGACAATCCTCAACAGGCAAGTGGACGAACAAAAACCTACAAATTCTGACAAACTGCAAGCGTGATTATGCAAGAACTGGCTGCCATCAGTTGGGATGTTGCCCACCAGTTGATTGACTGACAGCACACCAGGGTGAATTACAGAGGTCTTGAAAAAGAAGAGATCTAAAATTGCTGAAGCAGCAGATTTTGTGAAAATTAATATTTGTCATTCTCAAAACTTTTGGCCACAGCTGTAATTTGTGTAAAGTGTAGGTTGTGAAGTTTACACTTCCTTGTTTTTGTTTTTTCTCAGGTACATCACCTGTGCAGAGTACACACATTTTTATGGAGGCAAGAAGGCAGGTATGTACATAGATGATGATTATTTATTTATTTATTTATAACCACATTAATTTTTAACAGACTATGGTTGCTTGAGTTTGTGATATTCGTGTGTTTATTTTACAGAAATCCCTCAGGCCAATTTCAGGCGCTTGCCTTTTGACCATTGCAGGTGAGTCTAGTGTTGCATTATACAAAAATGGTGTTCAAAATTCACTTTTCATTTTTATTATATACATCCGTCTAATTCATGGACGAATACAGACCTTTATGGAAAAAAATGGCAGATTAAATTACTACAATTTAGAAATATCAATTTATTGGTTCTGCATCAAGCACCAAAACATTGCCATGTTTAATCTTTACGAACACACACACACACACACAATGTGATGAGAACTCATCAAAAAGGTTTGTGAAAGGGAGCTTGTGGTTGGCTCAATGATTCGCAGCACCTGGGTACAACTTCTAAAAATCTGTGGAAGTTTTAAAGGGGTACTTGGTATTCCTTCCTTTTTTTTGGCTTAATTTTTGTTAAATAAATAATAGCATGGTGAGAAAAAAAAGTTATGTTGTTTGTCTGAGGTTGCTTTTGCCTAGTACTAAAACATCTGCAACGATCAGATGATTTTCATCATGTTTCTACATTTAAAAACATAGAATGAAAATAGAGGGGGCACTAACTTTTAACTTTTCTTGCCGTGTTTCTGCTCATCAGCTGACAGCAATTCAGACGGGTGGAAAGGAACTCGGTCAACCTGTTTGTATCCTCCGTACATTTAGTCAGTGGTTGTTTAGTCGGTTAATTAAGACTTGATGCATTTATTTCATTAATTAATTAGGAGACAGGAATTTTTTTCTTTTCATTACAATTCGACATTTCAGATCACATTATAATTCACTTTGTTTTTTTTTGTTTTTTTCGGTGCTTAAGATCATGTAGTGTGACATCATGCGAGAAGAATGCATTAAAAAATACTTTATTATATTTACCCATTTTTACCATATTTACTATAATATACTTTACTATACTATTATTAACTATTAATACTAATCATACTGGGCTTTATGTTCCTCGTAGTTTGTCTCTTCAGCCGTTTGAGTATCCGATGTGCACCGAAGAAGGTGTGGTGTTTGATCTCATGTGAGTATATACAAAAAAAAATAATATATATATACTTTTTACAATTTTTAAATCTTTTAAAAAACTCTTACACTCCAGCACCTCGTTAATAACTTGCTTATAAATTCCAACTTTAAAGCTGTTAAGCTTTTTATTTAGAGTGTGTGCTGTATTTACCGCCAGGTTCATATTACGCAGGCATCATTATCACCACCTTTCCATCATATCCAACCATTTTTAATACTGAGTTTCTTAATTTCTTTTAGATATTTTTAAGTGTTTGAGCTTTAACCTTCAACAATCACAGCAAACATTATTTGGACAATGTTTTTTCCGAAATTGTATTCGGTCACATAACTAGACCTCTATATAACACTTTTGGACGAACCATAATCAAGATAAGGATTCAAACAGAGACACAAGCACACAATAACAGATTCTGCAAAGAGGAAACGTAAACCGACACCAAACACTTTTTGAACAAAAGTACAATTTACACAGTTTAACACAGCCAGCTCTGGTTTTTACTGTTGATGCAAGTTCATCATTTTTTGGACAAAATTGTGAAGGTTCAGCACTATCCTTCCAGGTCCTGATGTGATCCAGTTCCAGTAGTTTCAAATCTCCTTAGTTGTTTTCTTTGCTTCAGGTAGACCAAACCTTTCAGCCTTCTGATTGTTCTGATGTGTGAAGAGGTGCTACTTTTACCACCCGAAGTGACCGCATGCTCTTATACAACAGGAAGTCGACAACTTTTACCATTCTGAACGAATTAGTTAATGTCACGTCACACGTTGAACGATTTCTAGGTACATTTAATGTCAAACAAGTTGGATCACAGCAGCTATTTAGGAAAACTTTACCAGTTTCTCTTTCTTTCTCCCTAATCTTACTGGTACGAAGCACGGACACTGGAGACGCCTTCTGTAAATGTTAAATAAGCATCTTATAAAAAACTTCAACCAAAGCATGGTATTGGTGCTAAAAAGTGTCTCAAATGGGAGAAACCGTGAATTTTCAGATATGGTCCTATACTTCTTCTGCTTCTTATCCCCCAGTCCATATGCTCACACATTGATATTTCATCAGTTAAAAAGAAACACATTTTCTAAACACAGTTTTATTCTCTTTTATGTCTGTAGTGTCCGGAACCTTTTTAAATTCAAATGTTTCAACGATCTTAACTGTCATTCAGATGAAACACTGCCAATTTAGATTTCACATGAAAAGACATAAACCTGACAAAGTAAATTATTCTAAAATGATAACTTGTTTTTGATATAGATATTGCAACATGAATTTGACATGGTTATGGACACTACAGATTTTTTTGCTTTTTAAG
>JAAGKR010009841.1:5481-25047 GCA_011419295.1 Clarias macrocephalus
TGGCATGGGATTATTAATTAGGAACTTAAAAGGAAGCAAAAAGAAACTGAAAACACAAAATAAACAGAGCTCCGCCGTCTACGCGAGAACGGACGGGCTCTGGAAAATTAAGGCAAAACTTTTATCCTTTCTGGGCTTATGCCCTTACTGAGGATTTATAGCAAGAGGGAGAGTTTGTGCTTGGTGCACTATAACTTACGCTAGACTGACATGTGCCACTCTCTCTTTCTATCTCTCTCTCTCGTCGGCGTCTTAAACAGACAGAGGTTGGGGCTTTCCCTCTGTCTCTGAACAGCACACTTTGTCTTTCTATCTTTCTTTTCTTTGGTCTTTGGCCCTGGTACCTTACCGTTGCTACCTAAATGATCACACGATGTGCGCCGGTATCAGGACCCTTAAATAAACGCGGCATTGCCTGGCAACCGCATGTATAAATGGCCACGCCTTTGCCTGTTCAGAACTCCGCGTGGTAGCAGCCTGCGGATCTGCTCGTTCTGAACAGTTTAAGCGCAGCTCTGCCACTCGCGCGTTGTTACATATATATATAGCTTTTTTCCCCTTCTTGATTTTTGAACATGCTAAAAGATCACATCATACCATAATCTAAAGCAATTCAAGAAGTGAGAAACTAAGGAATTGACATTATTATGGAAAGGGATAAATTATCCACAAATGGAGAAAACTTGAAATGGCGGTGAACTTTCTTGGGTGGGCTGGGTTACCAAAAATTACTCCAAGAGCACAAAGATGATTCATCTAGGATCTCATAAATGAACACAGAACAACATCCAGAACAAGACCTGCAGACCCCCCTTGTCTCAGTTAGGGTTAGTGGTCATGATTCAACAATAAGAGACTGGGCAAAAATGACAAGTTTCAAGGCTAAAGATACCGCTGACCAAAATGAACACGAAGGCTCATCTCACATTTGGCAAAAAACATATTGATTATCCCCGAAACTTTTGGGCAAATATTACAGTATGTTGATTGATGAGACAAAAGTTTTACTTTTTGGAAGGTGTATCTGCCAGTTACATCTGCCGTCAACATAACACAGCATTACATAAAAAGAACATCATACCAACGATTAAATACAGTATAGTGGTAGTGTGATGGTCTGGGGCTGCTTTGTAGCTTTAGGACCTGGACGACTTGTCATAATTCATCGAACTATGAAGTTTGCGCTCTACCAGTATTCTTAAGGAGAATGTCAATGTCATTTTAATCGATATATATTTTATATGCTAAATATATGAGGGAGTTTTCATTAAAATTTCACTAGATAGATAGATCTGGTAATTGTGTTATGCAGTGGATGTGCTGGATTGTCCATGGTTGACAGGAGCCTGTTCAGTGCCTGGCATTCTGCCACAGATGTTAGGCTTTCCAGTTCTGTACCCACCACTGAGCCTGCCTTCCTCACCAGGTTTTTCAGATGTGTGGCATCCTTCTTTCTGATGCTGGATCCTCAGGACACTGCTGCATAGAAGAGCGCACTCCCCACCACAGTCTAGTAAAACATTGTCATCAGTAAATCATTTTGCAGATGTTAAAAGATGCCAACCTTCTGAGGAAGTACAAGTGGGTTGGTCCTTTGTCCCTGCTGAAAAAAAAAACAGCATAGACCAGCAAAGCTGGTGACCACCTTGACCAGCATATGTTGTGTTTTGGTGCTGGTATGCTGGTGACCAGCATACATTTTGCTGGTATGCTGGTCACTTAACTGATGCTGGTCCACAGCATAAGCATACATTTTGCTGGTATGCTGGTGAACAGCATTATAGTGCCATCATGCTGGTGCTGGTATACTGGTCCCCAAAGCACCAAAACACAACATATGCAGCCCATGCATCCCAGCTGTTCAAACCCCATCAAATTTTGGTATGGTATAAAAGCCAGAATACATGCAAGATGGGCATCCAATAACTCTGTAAAATATAGAACAGAAACAGTATAAAATCAGCTTTATTGGCCAACACAAACATTATTAACAATGTGCAATATGTAACGACATGCACATTTGTAACAATATGATAATTTAACAATGCAAACAAGTTTTGATAAAAAATATTAATAACAAAGAGTCACTTGAAACCTTACTTATAAACATATAAATGTCACCTCTTTCACCTAGTGCAAAGTAAATGTCCAGGATTGAGGGAAGAGGGACACAGATGATCTTATACACAGAAGGCACATTTCCCACATACTGTAAATATGACCATGCAAACAGACATTCAGGGTAAAACAGTGGAAACAGGAACAGTGCACTATGAAGAAAGGGTGTTAGGTTTGTGAAAGCCCACTTTTACACCCTATACACCGTCATACATCTTTGTGCCTCTCTCAAAAAGCAGTTCTTGTTTAACTCAAGACACAAGTGAACATCGCATACCTGCCATTTCCATGGTGTTCATAAACTGATTTGCAATTCACACAGACCCTGTGACAAGCAGTGGCAACATTCCTGGCATCTGAGGTTCAGCCTCATCGTGTGGTCAACCGCTTAAAAATACAAGAGATCCATCCCGAATCCAGACCCCAGTCGTAGACCAGGTTCCCATGCGGGCAGGGAATCTATACTTTTTGCATTACGATTACCATTTATTCCTTAATATCACAAACATCTGTAAGCTACATAAGGCAGTGGGTAAGTTTTTAAATCTTATATAATCCTTATTCTGATGATATAAAACTAATATTAATGAATTTTTCCTCATTTTCTCACAAGCTTTTGCTAGTTTATGTGAAATATTTGTCATTTAATGTCACTTACATGGTTCGGTTAGCATGTAGCACTGCTAAATCATGCTAACATACTGCCTTATGTAGCTAAGCACAAACAGGTTAGCTCACGGTGGCTAAGCTAATGCCTTACAGTATGTAGATTACAGATGGTTGTCAGTATCAGCTGTGGTGTAAATGTTTATAATATATTCACCCCGTTTTGGACAGCTTCATGTTATTGTAGCTATTTGGTTCAGTTTTTGGTTAGCTTATGACATGCTATCTATAATGTTATTTAGCACAAACACTTCAGCTCCTGTTGCCTAAAATACTGCCTTATGTAGCTTACAGATGTTAATGTGATATGTTATATGTTATGTGATATTAAGGAGTAAATGGTAATCGTAATGCAAAAAGTATAAATCGTTGTATAACATTGCGAAAGCTTGTCTTGTCTTTATGCATGCAAATAGTCATTGATGATAATATACAGTAATTTTAATGTTATCAAACTTATGTTTCGTTTTCCTTTTTTATAAACAGTTGAGACCATGAAAATTATCAGCCACCTGTTTTATAGAGACCAAATGGCATCAAGCAGGCCAGATACAGACGGAACATCACTAAGTCATGGTAAAAACACAGACTCTGCAATTCCTGCCCGCATGGGAACCTGGACCACGACTGGGGTCTGGATTCGGGACGGATCTCTTGTATTTTTTTAAGCGGTTTGTCTACACGATAAGGCTTCACCTGTGACTGCATACAACCAGCACATGGACTGAACTCAGATGCCAGGAATGTTGCCACTGCTGGTCACAGGGTCTGTGTGAATTGCAAATCAGTTTATGAACACCATGGAAATGGCAGGTATGCGATGTTCACTTGTGTCTTGAGTTAAACAAGAACTGCTTTTTGAGAGAGGCACAAAGATGTATGACGGTGTATAGGGTGTAAAAGTGGGCTTTCACAAACCTAACACCCTTTCTTCATAGTGCACTGTTCCTGTTTCCACTGTTTTACCCTGAATGTCTGTTTGCATGGTCATATTTACAGTATGTGCGAAATGTGCCTTCTGTGTATAAGATCATCTGTGTCCCTCTTCCCTCAATCCTGGACATTTACTTTGCACTAGATGAAAGAGGTGACATTTATATGTTTATAAGTAAGGTGACAAGTGTCCCTGAGAGGTTGGTCTCATGTTTTATTTGTGTTATTCTTTTTTTTTATCGAAACTTTTTTGCTGTTCATTGCTAAATTATCATATTGTTACATATGTGCATATTGTATATATTGTTACATATTACACAATGTTAATATTGTTTGTGTTGGCCAATAAAGCTGATTTTATACTGTTTCTGTTCTATATTTTACAGAGTTATCGGATGCCCATCTTGCATGTATTCTGGCTTTTATACCATACCAAAATTTGATGGGGTTTTGAACAGCTGGGATGCATACCAGCAAAATGTATGCCTTTGCTGTTGACTAGCATCAGTTAAGTGACCAGCATACCAGCATACCAGCAAAATGTACTGTATGCTGGTCACCAGCAAATCAGCATACCAGCACCAAAACACAACATATGCTGGTCAAGCTGGTCACGAGCTTTGCTGGTCTATGCTGTTTCTTTCAGCAGGGAGCTGACTTTATTTTGTCTTTATACACATTCTATCACACACACAGACACACAGGTTGGTTTTGGTCATAGATGGGTTATTTGTCTTTGATGCTGTCTCTGTCTATGAATCATACCATATGATTGTCTCATAGCATTGCTGAGCAACTGAAGTAACCCCAGATCATAACACTCCTCCAGAGGCTTGTACAGTGGACACTATGCATTATGTATGCATGACTCCTTATTTGGTATGATTCATAGACCGAGACAGCATCAAAGACAAATAACCCATCTATGACCAAAACCACCATATGTGTCTGTGTGTGATAGAATGTGTATAAAGACGAGCAGAGAGATGTAGGACATACACTTTCTCACATACGCTGTGTGTGTGTGTGTGTGTGTGTGTGTGTGTGTGTGTGTGTGTGTGTGTGTGTGTGTGTGTGTGTGTGTGTGTAACTGAGACACCCAGCGCAGTAATAAAACTTTGCTTTTGCTTATCCAGATAATTTGAAATCCATTAATGTCTGCCTGCTATATTATGGCCCATAGTTTGTGCAGTGTGTAAAAAATTAGGTGCCTTAACGTAAAAAGGTTTAGTAACAAGTTGTACAGCTTTTTAAGTTTACTAAACTTTTAGTGGAAGTTGCTGGCCGAGCTAAATATTTCACATTGCTGTTTAGTTGACACAACATGTAACCAGTTTATAATCTTAAGTTTACTCAACTTCTAATTCAAATATTTCTGTCAGCTCAAGTAGTATTGGTTGTGGGCTCAATTAATTATATTTCTCGAGGGTTGACTCGGCCCAACTTTTCATATATTCAAAAACGTAAGTTGTCTCCCAATGTAGCCCACTGATGTAGTTGGTTCAAGTGATTGTTTTTCTATAAAAACAAGACAGCCTAAAAATACCCCAACAATTAAAACACACAAACATTACTTTAAAACGTTATTCTTCTCAAACTAGTCAAAGTTAAAACAGTGATTTGTAAAAAAAAAAAAAAAAAAAAAAAAAAACAGGAGAATAAACATTCTATTAATCAATAATCAATGTCAAGGTCGATAAAATGCCTGGATAACACCAGATGCTTATCAGTCTCTTAGATTTATGTTATATGATCCCAGTTTTTCATTTTAGCTCCTTGTTCCCAGTGTAAATTTATTTATTTACACACACTGTATTCAAAACCTGGGTGAAATCCCTGAAATCAGGAAACAAGGGCAGTTGCACCAATACAAGGGCATTATTTATGAATAATTACAAAAACTAGCCTTTCACAACATCAGGGGCATTGGTGGCTCAGTGGTAGGTTTCTTGCCTGCCATCTAGAAGGCCTGGACTCGATTCACACCCAATACTCAAACCCCAGCTACTTGCAACAACAACAGGCTTTCACAACATTAGCATGTCCACACACAAACACCCTCATCATACACGCGTATCCTGAGCAGGTATATTGCAAGTTTCCACTTCATGAAAACTGCCATCCTCACAGATACGTTATTTTACAACGTGGCACCCCATGTTCTCGCTTGACAATCTTCTTAAGGCTGGAGTCATCCTTTTTGCATCTGCACCTTTTCGTACCACACGTTCCCTTCTAGCCACCTTTACATGAATATTCTTCAACAGAGGACCTTCTGCAGCTTCGCCTCCATGCGGAGGGAGTTGATGATTGTCTTCTGGACAAATGTCAGCAGGTCTCCCCATGATTATGGTTGATTGTACTGAATTAGACTGAGAGATACTGTACACAGTGTTTATTCTGTATGAATAGAAATTTATTCAAACTCAAAATGAAATATTTTAATATTTTGAGATGTTAGGTTATTGCCATAATCATCAAAATGTAAAAAAAAAAAAAAAATTCATCTAATGTGTAATAAATGTGTATTCCATGATATTCTGTTTTTTCGAAAACCACTCCATATCCAATCTAGGACCTCATACAAAAGTGACTCAGATCCGATCTAAAAAACAGCAGATTTGTGCATTCAGACAACAATAATAAAAAAAAAAGTTACATTTGGATAATAAAAAAGGATTTGAGTTACTTCATGCTGGTAATGGGAAAACACACACAGCTGTTAATATAGTAATACACACACATGCACAAATGCTAAAGAAAAACAAATAGACACTCACACTCATGCATATAGTAACACACACAGACACACACAGTAAATGCTTAAAGACCACACATTATATATACATAATAGAATATACATTAACAGACTAACCTACATACAAGAATACATGCACAAACACAGACGCACACAAATGCTACAGAAATGCTAAACAAAACCCTCAAACCAGGCCACCTTCTTCCATTGCTTCCAGTCCTGATGTTCAGGTGGTATGAGCCTGTAGACACTAACACAGTCATGCACATACATACACACATGCACAGTTATGGATCATGCTAATGTTTTGAGTTGTCACACTGTATGTCCCAGCTAACTATAGGTGAAGTAATGTCCTAATCTGAATATGTTACTGATATAGATAATAAAAGGATTGCAGCTCGGTGGGAGAAGAAAAGTGTCAATAGGTTCCGCAGAGCCCTTGCAACACCCCACTCCCCAACCTGTAACAGCTGCAACCGCTGTGGAGAGAAAAAACACCTGTCAACAAGGGTGTATTGGAAAGATGGTTCACACCATGAGTGTACCGTCAGGTATGTGGTCATTCGCACCTCTGAAGAATGTGTTAAAATGCTTATGAAATAAATAGTAAACGGTGTGAAATTATTTTTCAGTAGTAGGAAACATTTTATCTCTGCAAATCATTTATGACCTTAAAAATTAAAAGCCAACCTTGTTAACTCATGTTAAAGGTAGAATGGAAGTCCAGAACCAGGGTTTATAATTTGTTCCTGATTTAGGTGCACTGGTCCTTGTACCCATTTAGTTTTTCTTTGAACCATTTAGCTTAGTTACCCATGTCTATCTTAAATTGCTTTATTTTGCTTAAGTTGTAACTGCTTGCATTTTAAAACAATAAGAGACAACTCCGAGGGCTACATTCTCAAGGATCTACAGTAGGTAGACGAGGGGAATGTCTATTATTGCCGCGCTCACCGCAATTATTGTTATTGTGTTACAAGTTGTCACGGCCTGTGATGGGCGTGCGCCCTAATCAATATTGCTCCTCGCTCACTCCAAAGCTCACTAGCTAGGCGGCCTCTCCTTCTGCTGGTGCGCGAAGGAGCATGGCCGCGGAATTAGGCACGGCCAGTGAGCTATCGCTGCTAATGATCCCGGGCTTCTACCCACGCTATAAAATACATATAGATACATAGAGTATTTGTTGCAAATCAAATAAATTGTTGCAGACAATCCTTTCGCATGGCAGGCGAAACACCTACCACTGAGCCACCAGAGCTCTATAGATTCTATGTTGGTGGAACTTTAAGGTAACAGTTACTGTTACTTAAGTACTTACGATTACTTAAAATATCTAATTTGTTCAGCTAACTTGAAAAGTGTCATTTCTACAAACTCATGAATATCAGAAAGTTCTGAATACTCAAAAAGGTCTATTAATTTGACCTAATTGCAATTATTTAAGTTAACAGTCCTCATTGTGTTTAATTACTTTGAGCATTAGGGTTACAGTGTAGAGATGAAAATAACCATGTCATCTCGTCGTCTCCGCAGCAGTGGGTGCACCAATAATTTACGTTTCATACAAATCACATAATCTAAAATTTGTTTTCCATCCAATTAAATCCAATTAAAGGTTTTCTTGTCTTTGAACTACTCAAAGCAGTGTCTTCCCATGAGTTTCTCCAGCATACTGTATATCAGATCGATGGATCGAGTCCTCATCTTTTAAATTTTTGAGGACAACAGTTTTATCAGCCCAAATGTAATCAAAATGTAATAACAAATGTATTGTTCTTGTTTTTAATATTATTTTGAAGTAAATTAAACAGTAATTGCTAAAATAGTAAAATAAAACGTTTAATGGTTTAAATAGTTCAAATAAATAGTCATGTGGGCATTATAAGATTTGAAAATGTAGAAAATTTCTAACTAAAAAGTGACAACTGGCACGCAAGTTTTTGAGAGCGCAGAGGAATTTTGTTGTACTAAATAGTATTTATGGAGTATAATCAGGGCCTATTTATTCCTATTCATCATGGGTTGTTCTTGTGTTACTGTGTGTGCTTCACAATGTCAGACAACATCATCTATACGGCTTAATCCTGTATACAGGGTCAGGGGGGGCCTGAAGCTTATCCCAGGAGACTTAGGGCACTTAGTACACCCTGGGTGCCAGGGTGCCAATCCATCGCAGGGCACAGACTCATTCACACACTACAGGCAATTAGCCTAACCTACATGTCTTTGGACTGTGGGAGGAAACCGGAGTACCCGGAGAAAACCGACCAAGCACGGGGAGAACATGCAAACTCCATGCACTCGAGCCTGGCCGGGGATCGAACCGGGGATGGAAGGTGACCGTGCTAACCACTACACCACCGTGCCGCCATGTCAGACAACATTCAAATGCAAATAATCCCCCCCTCCCCAGGTAAATTTCATCTTCTGGATTCCAGATTCTAAAATTTACATTGTTACCATTTTTAATCCCTGGAATGGAAGAAATTGAGATTTGCCTTATCATAACATGAATTGTAATGTTTCAATCACTCTATACACAATTTTCTTTGGTATTTTTTATAAAATATAAAAAATTTATATTTTATAAAAAATTAAAATAAAAAACAAAATAATTTTTCTTTTGTAAAATAGCATAAAAAAATCACGGGTTGTGTATAGAGTTATTAAAAACAATACAAGGCATGTTATGGTGAGGAAACTTTCCATCTCTTCCACACTGACTGATGTGCCTAACTTTTGTCAGCAGAGCCTGTTTCACTGAATAATCCACAACTTTTCGTGAATATGTAAGACCTATTGACACGTCTCAGGTGACCCTGCGGGGGTCCCCCCCCCCCCCCTCCCACACACACACACACACACACACATACACATACACACCAAAACAAACAGAAAGCAGACCAAACATCATCAGCACGTCCCTCCCCCAAACACTGCAGCAATGAGCATTTACTTACATCTGAACTGAGTCGTTTACATAAATCACTGATCAATAGCTCATCATATCAGTTTATTCATACAGATGTACCTGTTTTACATGGAAATTTACAGGCTTGTTACTGAATGATGGCAGCTGGCACATCTAAAATAAATGCAGGATTATTATTTATAATCTAAATAAAAATGCTTTTCTAAACGTGGGCTATTGTTATTTACTTACAATATTTGTTAATTTCATTTAAATGAGGTTGGGGCTCCTCCTCTTTAACTTCCTACATAGTCTAATTATCGCTCAGACGCACGCATATAGTTTTCCAGAGCGCAGCGGCAGAAGTAGACTAATGATTATTAATGCATCGGGAAAAACAACAAGGAGACTGACTCTGACCATCTTAATAATTCATTGATAAATTAGTGATTTCTTTGGTTTCGGTTTTAGTGATGAAGGTGATCACGTCATCTCGTCATCTCTGCAGCCGTGGATGCGCCTATAATTCATTTTTCGAATTACGAATTACATCGTCTAAAATCGTTTTCCATTAGCTTACATAAAAGCAGAAATTTAGCTTTTTATAAGTATATATTTTTCACGTCTGTGAGGCAAGTATACACAGAGTTTTTTCTGTCACTGTGAGTGCACTTCAGTAGAAGTGGAGTCTTATAAAGGCTAAGTAGCTTATGTAGTTTTATTATATTATTAATCTGGCAAACTTTTTCTGGTGCACACCCAGAGTCTGTTTTCTGGCTACGTTAGTGTTACACATGATATAATCTAAAGGCTATGTAACAGGTCGACCCAATGTTGCACGGGCAGCACCCTTAAACATGGACACGAGGCGAGGTCTTACGGGGAAAAGGGTAATTTATTTAGGAAAAATGGGGACGGAAAGGGTCAAAGGAGGGACGATGGAAAGAAAGGGAAAGGAATGAAAGTGCATGTGCTGGTCTTGTTGGCAATGCACCGCTGGCATGAGATCAAAGGGCCGCATTTTCCTTTTTTAAAGTCTCTGGGGCGCGTCACATCGCCCGCTCGCGTGCCACTCTCCTTAGTAAACTCCACTGCGCGCTGCTTTTTAAAGTCCAGTTTCCCCAACAGACCCCAATATACATTCCCCGCTGTGTTTTATAGCGTGAAGAGAAGCTCAGGATCATTAGCGCCGATAGCCTAGTTCCGCACACCTGCAGAAGAGG
The DNA here is from genome assembly GCA_011419295.1 of Clarias macrocephalus. Taxonomy (NCBI): domain Eukaryota; kingdom Metazoa; phylum Chordata; class Actinopteri; order Siluriformes; family Clariidae; genus Clarias; species Clarias macrocephalus. The sequence continues at coordinate 16,094 of JAAGKR010009841.1, forward strand.
AGGCCGCCTACCTAGTGAGCTTCAGAGTGATTGAGGAGCGCACGCCCATCACAGGCGCACGCCGTGACACAAGTATACATTTACTTTGCTTAAATTCGAAACGCCTATATGTATTACTATAATTTTAGTACTGTGATTGTAAATTCGTTTAATGCTTCACTTGTATTTCATAAGGTTTTGCCAGTGGTGGTACAGCGCAACGGGGGTCATTATTTATTAAAGCAAATTATGATGATCAAAAACAGCCTACTGCATTTCATTATCATAATAGCGCAAAAACACAAGTGGGGCTGAATGACAAAGACATAGGCTGACACAATAGCACGTCCTGACAATGTTTTAATTTTTTGGTCATTTAGTTTCATTTATTTAAGTTTTATCTATTACAAATTTAAAGAACACAAAATATAAGATGACCCAAAACCCTACACACATAGCCTTTCTAATTACACATGATAAAATCTAAATTCTCACTTTTAACATTTACTTTACTTAAATTCGATACTAATAAAATTTTATTCTACATTTGTACTGTAATTTTAGTATTGTGATTATGAATTCATTTAACTACAATGTTACACTTGATTTTATCCGCTACTACGTGCAGCTCTAAAGGAGCTGCAGCTCATTAATGCTTGAGAGAATGAACTAAGGTCTGACGCGTCGGTCTATAGTTATATAGCGCCACTCAGCGGTAAAAGCCAAATACTGTCGCGACGGTGAAACTAGAATACCCCTCGTCTACCATCTGTATTCTAAGGTGAGTGCTGAATTATCCTCACACTGATCTTAAGAGTTTGACACCATGAGTAGTTTGCCCTATGCCATTAGATATTCCTTATTGGTTGTTTGGAAAGGGAATATTTATCACAGGCACACGACAACACACATCCTCAACACACATTATTAGGCTATAGAAACAATAATACACAGTCAAACACACAAACCTCTGTTATAAAACTCGATACGAACACTAGCACACACTAGCACTGTTAGCCTTAATTTAGGCCCTGAACTTCCTGTTAGCCTTGGTGTAGGCCCTGAACTTTCCGTTAGCCTTGGTGTAGGCTCTGAACTTCCTGTTAGCATTGATGTAGGCTCTGAACCTCCCGTTAGACTTGGTGTTCGCCCCCGAAACTTCCTGTTAGCCTTGGTGTAGGCTCTGAACTTCCTGTAAGACAGTTCTGCCCAGAGAACCCTGCCGAGGGCCCGTTCTGGTCAGAGAACACTGCCAAGGGCTTCTTCTGTTCAGAGAATACTGCACCGCCTGAACCATGCCTCGCAACACCACCTAGGACTTCGTGCTAGTTCTGCCTGCCAGGTTCGAGGACGTTGTGTTTGCTCCACGGCCTTGGTTCGAGGACGTCGTGCTAGCTCTGCCGCCCAGGTTCGAGGACATCATGCTTGCTCCGCCTCTGGGTTTGAGGATGTCGTGCCCGCTCCGCCGACCCGGCCTCGACATCCCTGTCTCTGCCACGCTTCCTGAGATGGGAGACACCTGGTGTGTTCAGCCTGCCAGGTTCGAGGACCCTGTCTCTGCCCCGCCTCCTGAGTGCACTGTAAACCATAACGTTCAAAGTTATTAAACACATTGAGTACTTTTAACTTAAATAATTGCAATTATGTCAAATTAATATACCTTTTTGTGTATTAAGAACTTTTTGGCATTTATGAGTTTGTAGAAATGAGACTTTTCAAGTCAGCTGAACAAATTTGATATTTTATGTAATCGTAAGTACTTAAGTAACAATACCTTAAGTAAAACTTCGACCAATGCAATATCTATAGAGTACTTGTGGTGCAGTGGTAAGTGTTTGGCCTGAGGCCCTGGGTTCAATTCCCAGGCCAGGTGGTCAAAATATGTTTTGATTTGCACAAGTTCAACAAACTCAAAAGTGGATAGTTCTGTTTACTTAAAATTGGAAACATCATTACTTAAAAAAATTGATGTAACTGATTACCTCAAATATTTTGAGTTTTGCCAACTTAATAGGGTTTACAGTGTGGGGAGGAATCCTGTTTGTCCTGTTTGCTCTACCACCCTGAGACAGGGATTACCCGTAGGGGGCGACTTGCACCAAGAGACTTTTGTACTGTTTTGGACTTTGGACTATGGCTAATCTGTTCCTGTTTTCTCCTGTTCTATTGTTATGCTGTTTAGTTGTTGGTGTTTATTTATGTTTTTTATTTTCTTTATTCAAAAATCTTTAGTCTTAATCTTTGTGATTATGCCTCACCTGCAACAACCACACAATCATGTAGCCCATTTTTAATAAACATTTAGACAGTAGACCATTTTCACCCCTACTTTACCTCTAGAGGGCACACTACCCCAACAACTATAAAAACATTATTACACACAAATTCACAATAACACATCCAAACATTGCTGCAAAACCTGCACATGCTAACAAGCGATATGGATACACAGTACTCTAACACTCACTATAACACTGGTACACGCGATCACACATTAACATTAGCCCAAGTACTAAAGAAACATGTGTCTTAAGTCGTCGTTTAAAGATTACCAGAGACTCAGCAGTGCGGACATCAAAAGGAAGTTCATTCCAACACTTAGCCACTTAATTGCCAGAACAGAAAAGAGTCTAGATGCCTGTCTTCTAGATGGTGGTTCCAGCCAAGCTGTGCTGGAGGATAGTTTTTGGCTTTGTTAGCAAGCATTAGGGTTTTGAATTTGATGCGGCCAGCTAGAGGAAGCCAGTGCAGAGAGTGGGGAAGTGGGGTGGTGTGGTGAACTTGGGAAGGTTCAAAACGAGATGTGCATTACAAAACGAGATATGAGTTACAGTAGTCCAGTCCTTGAAATAACAAGGCACTGAACAAATATCTGAGTAGCTTGTGAAGAAAGAAATGGTTGAATTCCTCTGATGTTGTAAAAAAAAAAAATTGACAGGAGCAAGTAAGGTTAGCAATGTGTGGAGAAAATGACAGATTTACCCCCAAGATGCAGGCAGTTGCTGAAGGAGAGATCTGATTGTTGTACAAGGAGATCACATAGTCTTGACGGGGGATGAATCAGCAGCAGTTTTACTGTGCAGCAGATGAGCTGCCATCCAGGACGAGATGTCTGCCAGACATGCTGAGATCTGGGTGTCTGATGGAGGAAAGGAGAGAATAAGTTGGTTGTCATCTGCATAACAATGGTATAAAAAGCCATGAAAAAACGTGACCTTACTAAGAGACAGTATAGAGATTGTTTAGGACCCTTGAGGTTGTTCTGTAAGAGATAAAGACACATTTGGTTGTAAACAGTCCTTTCCAGAGTTTTAGAAAGAAATGAGATGTGATACCGGGCAATGGTTGCTGATGTCTGCTGGATTCAGGCTGGGTTTCTTGAGGATGGGAATAACCGTTGCCTTTGTAAAAGCAGCAGGAACATGACTAGATGATATGGAACGTTTGATATTGGGTTTGTAAATGGAAAGGAGGTCTTGTGAGATGATCTGGAGCATTGTGGAATAGATTGATAGATAGTAGATAGTCGAATGAACAGGTGGTGGGATTGGAGGATGAGATGTTGTGCTGAATCTCATCATTTGACAGGTTGGAGGATTCTTCTAAAGGGAGGGGAGGGAATGTCCTGAAGTTCTGCAGTAGGGTTGAGAGCAAAGGTTTGGTAGATTGTTGCTATTTTTTGTCGTAGAATGTGGCGAAGTCATCAGCATTAAAAGATAATGGAGCAGGAGGACCTGGAGAGTTGAGTAGTGAAGAGAAGATATATTGTGGATTTTGCCAGGATCATGTGCAGAGGCTTCCAGCTTTTTCTTGTGGAAGGCAGTTTTGGCAGAAGTCACATCTCATGAGAATTTGGAGAGAAGAGACAAGATCCGCATCAAGCTGTGATTTCCTCCATCTTCTCTCTGCAGTTCTCAATTCTCTTCTGTTGTTGCATAATACCCTGGATAGCCAAGGAGCAGGACAAGAAATCTTTTTTGGTTTGGAGGAGAGGGGACATAAGAGGTCCATGGATGAGGATGTTTTACCTTGTTTTTTCCTGTACGTAGAGTACAATATCTGCATAGAGTACAATATCGGCGTCTCACACTGCTCACCAGCTAAACACTAAACACAACCTCGTGACACTAGACACAGAAACCCAACAGTATCCTGATTAATCATATAACAGACTTGCAGCGATAAATATTTATAATTGTTTAATGAATGATAAGGTCTAAATAGTCAAATTTCCCAACAGTGTTTGGTAGAAAAGGTTTAACTTTGCATATTTGTAAACATATATACAGGTAGTCCCCGACTTACGAACATTTGAGTTACAAATTTCCGCAGATACGAACGGACGATGTCTCACATTTAACTTTTGTAGATGCGAACAAATTGCTGAAGTAGCTCATGAGGATTGTGCACAAGACACCAATATTTACAATTATATACAATATTTTCAGTGAGTATGTGAATATAGAAACAATGAATCAGTCCGGGAACACAATAAAGCTGTCCTGATGGTGAATAATCCCAATTTTGGAAAATTACAATAAAGTTCACAGTCCAATACAGTAGAAAACAGCTGACAGAACGATGTCTAGGATTCCCCTCATGACCTAAAGGCGTAGAGACACAACCCTGGATTGCAAGCATCACGGCGTGCGCCTGTGATGGGCATGTGCCTAAAGCTGTTATCGCTCCTTGTTCACTCCATAGGCTCGCTACGCAGGTCAGGCCAGCTGGCGATAATCATCTAGGAGAGATTCCCGCCTGTGACCGTGTCCAGAGAGAACTGGGAGGGGCCGGTCTTGACTTGTGTTAGCGGGAGAGGTCGTCAGCATGGGAGCATGTAGGAGCACTCCCTCCACGTGCTCCATCCTGCCACTCTGGTCACCGCCACCTTTCACCAGCCGTGTGCCGCATGCCAGCTGGGCACTGCCAACAGACATGCTCGTGCACTCAGATTACTTCTTTCCTTCCCCTTTCCTCTTAATCCCTCCTTTAACGCTTTCCTAACCTATTTTGCCTTAAGAAAATTTGCCTTTTTCCTGTAAGACCTCCATGTGTCTGTGGGGTCACCCGTGCACAAAGGGTCGAACCCGTGTACAAAAGGTCGATGTTACAGCGAGTAACTTAGTTTGCAGTCTAAATAAGGTCAACATTTGCGTTTGTGTGTTTTTACGTGCATATGTGAAAATCGTCTTACACAATAACCCTCTCCTAATCGTCTTACACAATAACCCAATAACCATGGGGGAGTGGTGAATGGTCTGAGCTGGGGACGTCTTCCTCATACTGTCGGGAGAGGGCGTCGGCCTTGGTGTTCTTGGATCCCCGGCGGTATGACAGGTGGAAGTTGTAGTCCTCAAAAAATACTGCCCACCGTGCCTGTCTTGGGTTGAGCTGTTTCACACTGCGGATGGTGATTAGATTCCGGTGATCGGTCCAGACGATGAACGGCTCTCTGGCGCCCAGTGTCGCCATTCCTCCTAGGCCCACTTTATGGCCAGCAGCTCGCGGTCCCCTACTCCGTATCGCTGCTGAGTGGGTTCAAATTTCCTGAAGAAGAAGCTGCAAGGGTGCAGCTTCTGGTCTGGACCTCATTCGGAGAGAACAGCCCCGGCGCCCACATCTGAAGCATCCACCTCCACAACGAACGGCTTGTTTGCATCAGAATGGAGGAGGATAGGAGCGGTGGTGAAACAGTGACAGAGTTCGTGGAAGGCAGAGAGGACAGCAGGGTTGAGGATGAAGGGATGAAATGACGGACGAGTCAGAGCGGTTAAAGGAACTGCAACTGTACTGTAGTCCTGGATAAAGTAACGATACTTACTCGCAAACCCGAGAAACCATTGGAGTTGTTTGAGGCTCTTGCGTAGGGGCCAGTGACGCACAACGTCCAGTTTCTGCGGGTCTATGGCCAAACCCTGGGGTGAGATGACAAAACCCAGGAACGTGGTGGAACGCTCGTGGAAAGCGCACTTCTCCAACTTACAGTACAGACTGCTCTGACGTGTTGGATGTGTTCATCGACGGTTTGGGAATAGGTGAGGATGTCGTCCAGTTAGACGAACACCCAGTGGCCTAACATGTCTCTGAAAACATCATTAATGAATTGTTGGAACACTGCAGGTGCATTACAAAGTCCAAAGGGGATGACCAGGCTTTCGCAGTGTCCTGTGGGGGTTATGAAGGCCGTCTTCCACTCATCGCCCTCTCTAATGCGCACCAAGTTGTATGCGCTCCGGATCCAACCTGGCAGATCCAAAATGGTGGCACCAGAGAGGGCGTCCAGAGTTGGTAAGAGGCAACGGGTGTCGGTTCTTAATGGTGAGTTTGTTGAGCCCCCGATAATCGACACATGGGCGTAGGCCACCATCTTTTTTCTTCACAAAGAAGAACCCCGCTGCGGCAGGTGAGGAGGAGGACTGGATGGTGCCTTGGCGGAGAGCGTTGGAAACATACTCCTCCATCACCTGCATCTCGGTGGAGGACAGCGGGTAGAGAAGGCCTTGGGGTGGGACAGAACCCGGCTGAAGGTCGATAGCCAGGTCGTAGGGTTACACATACAAGGTGGTTAAAAGTAATCAGATTTGTTTATGTAAGCCACACACATCTTATATATTGTAACACACCATCTTATGTTGTGTTCAGAATTGAAGAAGTAAAAGTAAGCATGTGAACTTGAGCTTTTCTTAACCAAACCTACCTTTCAGTACAAGCAGCTTTATACTGATCATGACTGAACAATTGTCATTATTAATTAACTAATTAAACCCTTGCTTCTTTTTTTTGCTGAAATAGAATTAATAAGCCTACTTTCCTTTTACAAATAGTTTATTTTATTTAGATACTATTAAAAAAACTATTTATTATTTTCTGTATAGAGTTGTGTAGTTATACTCTATTAAATCAAAATGTAATTTTTTTTATTTTGTTATGTACTGTAATGAGATTAATATTGAATGTAAATATATTTCAACGTAAACTGGAATCACAGTGAGTACTTTTTTTTTAAATCAGGAAACAAGGGCAGTTGCACCAATACAAGGGCATTATTTATGAATAATTACAAAAACTAGCCTTTCACAACATCAGGGGCATTGGTGGCTCAGTGGTAGGGCTCTCGTCTGCTATGCAGAAGGCCTGGATTCGATTCACAATCAATACTTAAACCCCAGCCACTGGGTGCACTAACAACAACGGGCTTTCACAACATTAGCATGTCCACACACAAACACCCTCACCCTACACGCTTATCCTGAGCAGGTATATTGCAAGTTTCCACTTCATGAAAACTGCCATCCTCACAAAGATACGTTATTTTACAACGTGGCACCCCATGTTCTTGCTTGACAATCTTCTTAATACTGCAGTCATCCTTGTTGCTTCTGCACCTTTTCCTACCACACGTTCCCTTCTAGCCACCTTTACATAAATATTCTTCAACAGAGGACCTTCTGCAGCTTCGCCTCCATGCAGAGGGAGTTGATGATTGTCTTCTGGACAAATATCAGCAGACCTTCCCATGATTGTAGTTGAGTGTACTGAATTAGACTGAGAGATACTGTACACAGTGTTTATCCTGTATGAATATTAATTTACTCAAACTCAAAATTACATATTTAAATATTTTGAAATGTTAGGTTATTGGCATAATGATCAAAATTAAAAAAAATTATAAAAAACTGAAAATATTTCATCTAACCCTGCGTTCACACCGAACGCCACTCGTCGCCGCTCTGACGTAGACTGAATGCCTTTCTTGTATTTAAAGGGTCCGCAAAGCAATTAAGCTTGTTGATCTTGTGGAGACTGACCAAAATGTGGAAGAAAACAAGAAATTGATTGATAGAAAGAACTGTATTGTAGAAATAAACAATATTATTAAAACATTATAAGGCATTTGGATCCTGTTGAAATAAATAAGATATTTAGTACCTTCTACTCTAACCTTTATTCCTCAGAGTGTCCTGTAAATGTCTGGGCTGGAAATAACCCCCTAAACACGATTGATTTCCCCAAAATAAATGAAGATTTGTCTGGAAAGCTGGGCGATCCAATTTCTACCGAGGAAGTACAGGAGGCAGTTATGTCACTTCAAAATGGTAAATCTCCTGGCCCCGATGGGTTCACGGTTGAGTTTTTTAAACTACTTTCTGCCATCATCGCACCTGTTCTTCAGAGTGTGTTTAATGAGTCTTTCATGAAGGGGCATTTGCCTCCCACCTTGCTGGAGGCCTCTATTTCTCTCCTGCTTAAGGGTGATAAAGACCCTCTAGCATGTAGCAGCTTTAGACCCATTTCCCTCTTAAATGTGGACCTAAAGATTTTATCCAAGATTCTAGCCCAGCGTCTACAACGGGTTCTTCCCGATGTGATATCAACTGATCAAACAGGCTTCATGCTTGGAAGGCACTCATTTCATAATACAAGGCGGCTTCTGAATATCATTAGTACTCCCGGCTCGCGCACTCCGGAGGTGGTGGTCTCTCTGGATGCGGAGAAGGCCTTTGACAGGGTTGAGTGGGGCTTTCTCTTTTTTGTCTTGCAGAGGTTTGGTTTTAGTCCAGAATTTGTATCCTGGATTAAGCTGCTTTACACCTCCCCAGTTGCTTCAGTTCACACGAATGGACTACAGTCTGCCCCATTCCCCCTTTACCGTGGAACTAGACAGGGCTGCCCCCTTTCCCCCCTCTTATTCGCCTTAGCTATCGAACCCCTAGCCATTTGGCTGCGACAAGAGGAGAGATTTGAAGGTATTGTCAGAGCTGGGAGAGTTCATAAATTATCAATGTATGCTGACGACCTCCTTTTGTATATGTCCAATCCTGCAGCCTCTCTCCCCGTAGTTTTAAGTATCCTGGAGAAATTTGGGTCATACTCAGGCTATAAACTTAATCTCCATAAGAGCGAAGTCCTTCCTATCAACTCATTGGCCAAAGACATCCCTCCATCTTTTTTCCCTTTCAAATATGCTGCGGATA